>JAOSYY010000003.1:8876268-8959530 GCA_025727935.1 Hebomoia glaucippe
GGTTAGTGAGAAACCTCTATAAGCGAGAATGAGATTGTGCTCCCTTGAACTCTCGCTTATCCAGGTTCGACTGTATTTCTGGTCAATAATTGTAGCTGTCAATTTAGAAAAAAGACTTACTTAATTACTCCATTTGATAGTGTTGAGGGTATATAATTATTACTAACCTCTTACACGTTTGATTTTCTTAATAGTTGTGTAAAAAAGATAAAATATATCCTTCGACTGTTTCATCGATCGTTTTGTATATCTCTGGTAACGATGCCTATACCAAGAACAGACGGAAAGAGGTAGTTTACGTGAGCAAAATGATGTTTAAAATTTAATATATTTACCTATGTGTATAGATAGTGAAACGTCGTTACTTTGAAAAGTTGCCGCTACAAGCGAATTTTTACCCGCTGAGTGCGAGTGCGTACGTTGAGGACGAAAGCACCCGCGTCACTGTGCTGACTTCTACGCCGCTCGGGGTAGCCGCGCTGCAGCCCGGACAAATTGAAGTTAGTACCATGGAGACCAAGTCTTATGCTTGTATTCGAAGATATGTCCTAAGTCCGTATCTACAGATAGCGTTATCAAAATGTTAATATTTTTTACACCAAAACTGATCAGATACATATCAAAACTAAGGCGCGTAGGCACTTAGATTTATCAAACTGCATTTTATGCATCTACTAGCTGATCCGGCAAACGTCGTATTGGGACTAAATAATAGGGGTTGATTGAAGAGGGGTAAAAATTTGGTGTTGTTTGTATTTTTATATGCCTTATCATAAAAAATTAAAAAGAAAAAATTTTGTCCAAAATGCAAAAAAAATTGGGGTAGACCAGCCTTAACATTTTGGGGATTAAAAATAAATGTTGTCGGATTCTCAGATCTACTGAATATGCTTATAAAATTTCATGAAAATCGGTCGAGCCGTTTCGGAGGAGTAGAATTACAAACACCGTGACACGATAATTTTATATATTAGATACACAAATATATAAATAAAACAAAAGTGCATTGACTTTTGTTTTTTTTCTTTGATTGGCAGATAGCCTATGTTATAGCGAGTAACATACACTAGTTGCATTTGCATCACTATCAACCAAATTCTAATAAAAAGCAAAAAATATAGAGAATATTTGAATAAATCGTTATTGACTGTATGTACAGATTGAAACCTGTTAGAAGTGTTGCAGATAATGCAAGACAGGCGACTATCCCGTGACGACAACCGCGGTATGAATCAGGGTGTGCTTGACAACGTGAGGACGCGACATACCTTTAAGCTCATTGTGGAACACTCGCATTCACCTTGTTCTGTAAGTTGAAACGATGTAAACGATAGGCCTCGAGTTTTACCAAATAATAACTGATGTAATATGGCTAAGGTTAAGACGTTGCTATACCTATTGGTCTTGGAGGTGTGAGGTAAACTGTATGCTCGTTTGCCTTCCTATGACATAAATAAAAGAAAAAAATGTATAACGTGATAACTATGAGGTCATGAAATCTTGGAAATTAATTCTTATAAAGTTCTAAGTATTCCATTAAACTATATGTTGTATGTTGATTACAGATCAAACAATGAAAAGTGTTTAAGTTTTTTTAAATACGTAAACATAACAATATACGCATATATATTTTTAACGTACACGATAACATTAATCATGAAAACAACATCAGAATTTCCACAATCATCTATAAGAGGACAGTGGAAACTTCAATTTTAAAACACTACGTTAAATATTAATACATTATTTTGTTATCGAATCTATACCTTACAGCAATATTAGGTTGGTATCCTAAATACCATTCTTACTTATACGTATTATCGTAACATGTACGATAATATGTATAAGATTTACGTGATCTCCCGTAAAGCCATAGGATAATGTATCTAAATTGTTTGATATAATTCAACGGCATCTCAAATGCTTTCAGAACAAACCGTTCGAACATCCCAGCGGTTACCTGACGTTAGGAGCGCACGTGTCGCAGCAGATGTTGCTGCAACCTATCATCAGCATGCATTACACCGCGAATGAAAACTCGCCGCGGCCGATCTACTCCCGTTCAATAACAAGCGCATCTGACATTGTGCTCGCCTCGTATCGCTCACATGTTGCAGTAAAGGTAAACACCCTTTTGGCTATATAAAAAAATGCATGTAAGATACCTTAGCCATAGCAAGACCCCTCTCGATTGCCGCCCTGTTTGAAATAGAACAAAGTATATTGAACAAAAAAATGTCATTATGTCAAATTAGTGTGCATGCTATTAATACAGTTAATGCCAGAAACGACTTATTTTACATTTCAGTCGCAAAATACTTAGACTTTTACGCCACCTAATGACAAACATCGTAAACTGTTAGAATTACGTGTGATTTATTTTGCTAATCATTATTTATAATACCCGTTCGATAGAAATCTTTTCTTGTTTTATAAAGCTTATTACAAATTTGTATCCGTATCTTAGAAAATGCACTTATTTTATGCAATTCTGATGCTATATTCCTCGAATGATTCTTATAATTTTAACTGCATAAAGGAATGACTCTGATGTATTGCACCTCTAGTCGTTAAGCATAAAATGTACCTTCGCATAGACATCTTAACGCTTTCAGAACACGGATGGGTCGACATATCACGGTATGGGTATGACCTTCCATCGCGTACACCTCGACTCGTGCTTCGGGAACGCGGCTATAGCCAGTTGGTATCCGCGCGGTGACGGACAGGTAAGACCAACTCTTGTTAAATCCGCTAAGGGGCTTTTAATCTAGTTGTTTTCATCATCCGGTTAGTTGTAAAGTCCACTAGAACCAACAAAGTATGTCTTTTTAAAAAGGAAGCGAGCATATAAATTGTTACGAATATTTTATTATTTATTTTTTTAAAATGGGCTCGAGACACCATTGAATATTTTTGCTATTCCTTATAGTTCTAGGGCTTGGCCAACTACGCCCAAAAATATACTTATTCTTTCTAGGTACAACTGACGGACATGGTGGACGTACGTCCGGACCGTGTGTTTGACAGTTCACTCACATTTCTACACATCCAAGCTCCAGTTCCCGATGCGTCACTAGTTCTCTGTCCCATGGAGGCTAAGTCGGTCTTCATCAATCAGACATTAAGGGAACGTTGAACTGAATGATTGAAAGACCTACGTTTATATTTTGGAATCATGAATTTAGTCTTTTGCAGTATGTTCTCTTTTAGTTTGAGTATCAGACAAAATCTTTGTATGTTACCGATCAATCAATTATTCATTTCAATATTTGAATATATTTTAAACGAGGTTTTTTAGAAATTCTGTTTTCGGATGATTTTGTTCCAAAAAAATCGTTCTTTTATGTGTGTATATATTGCAAGCGTACAATGTCCTGTATAATTAAGTTAATAAATATGTAGAATAGAATTTACCCTTTTCAAGACTTATTCGAAAGTGATTTCTAATTACTTCTCGGTTAAAAATTAACGTAAGAAGAGCATGGAGTTCGGCTAAAAGTAAAATATAGTACCTTTCTGTTTTCTCAGTAATTTTGAAAATAAATAGCCATCACAATGGTATATGATTTATATATTTTTTGGCGAAATGATACATAAACATTTTATTGTCTGTTTTGAAAATTTTTCTCAAATCATTAAAAAGTTCACGATAAACTTGAAAATTTGAAACAAGATATCCAACTTGTTCGCTATGAAATATTATCTTATATACAAGTAAAAATTTCAGAAGTTAAATTCATCGTCTGGCCCGAAATCGTTATTTCGTTATATCTATAAGCATTCCTAAAATATTTAATATCGCGATAATTGCTAATATTTTTAAATTAAGATTTTTTTATATACTTTATTTAATTTTATGAAGTTTATCAAGATCTCTATGGGAAGGGTATAAATACTAACTGAAAATTAGATACAAATTTAAAAAAGAAATTAGTATTTTACAATTATGACTTTCCAGTCTAATCATTATCTTCAGTGTGAACGTATATAATGAATATGCTAGTCTCTTAAATAATGACAAAGCACATGAAAGTACTGACTGACCTTAAAAAATATTACGTATTATACATTAAAGTAGTTGAATTATATTAATACGTACTTATAGAAATTGTGTAGTCGTCTATGAAAAACTATTGCATTGTAGATAGCTTAGACCTTTAAATACATGAAAGCATAATAAAGTAAAGAAATATTCATTCATAGCATAGTTTATACATTTTCTAAAGGTTTTACCTTTACATGTTGGAACGTGTGTTAATCCTTTGTTTGTCGCACTCACAAGTTACACAAGACGCTGACGTTAAAGGCACTCCTAGAATAAATTTTAATGACATCACGGCGTATTTTTATGTATAATGCACGATAAATCATAAATTTTCATAGCCATAAAAATACTATATTTCAGTTACTTGGCTTTTCGTTAAAATGACGTAATTATAACTTTTCTAAAATGTATTAAACCTTGAAATAATTTCGAAAAGGTTTTCTTAATTAGACCTAAGTTTTTTAAACCTTCCTGTAATTTCAAATCATTATGATGCTTAATATATTTATTTGATATCAAAATATGTTCAGTGCTTATAACGAGATTAGATATATATGTATTGCATTTTTTATGTAAATATTAAAAAGCTTTTGTTTTTTTTTTGTTAATATTTGTGAATAAAATAAATTGATAAAAATTGCCTTCTATTGGTTATCATCAAATACTTTAGTTGATTTAATAGCTAATACCAACATATACTATTAAAAACCATTAGTAACAACATACTGTGAAAACGACTGGACTGACATGGTTACCGTATTTTCTAAAAGGTTTTAGGATTATTGTACGCTGGTACGTTAATTTTCCCATCACCAAATTTGGCGTATTTAATACAATTCATGTAACATGAAAATTACACAATTAAATCACGTTACCTGATTGAATCCTATACATATAACAAACTATAGAAACCGCGTGTCTTGTACGTTCATATATATATATATAGTGTTGTTTTATATTCAATAAATAATAGCACTTATTTATAATGGAGAGTAAGAGTTTAATTAACAAAGGATAACTTTATTTCTACTTCAAATTTCGGTAACAAACAGTGCCTTTTGCCTATATGAACTGCTCTTTTTAAACCATACACATATCAGATATATTTTGTACTACCTTCTGCCACAGGCTCTCGTTCATGTCGATTTCGTCATCCACTCCCAGTTGTCTATCATACTGTTTTTGGGTAAATTAATTGGTTGCACTGACACGCGATGTCTAACTATTTATATATTTAGAAGGCTAAGACGAGCAGGAACTGCAAGGCAGTAAAATAAAAACAGTGTTGGCAACATCATTTATTATTAAAACAAATTAATACCTTATAGGAGAACTAAACAAAAATATAAGCAAGTATTTTCGTATGAACTATCACAGGTTTCTAAACATTTTGTCATTATTGCTAAATATAAATTTTGGTTACACAGCTTCTTTAGGAATTACACTCGGCAACGTATGTGATAGTTAAATACATAATACAATAGGAATTTTATATTAAAGTAGAATAAATAAAAATATTATACATAAAAAATAACCTTGAAAAAAAAATTCTCAAGTGTCTAGCATACATTCCACACCAGTCTAAAAAATCCTGTTTTTTCCTTTTATAGAATTGCGCTTACTTGTAGTATTTTTGTTCAATATTACCTAACCTTTTTAAGTATTAGAATGCGTATTTTTTATTATGTATTCCTACAGAAGGAAAATAGACCAGATTTTTATGCACGTAATTAAAATACTAATAGTAACTTACAACACAAACATGTAATTTAACGGTATTGAAGCGTAACTTAAGTCTGGGTCGGTTCTGAGATGTTTTTAAACATTTTTTTAAATAGTTTGAATTTTTTATACGTATAAATAACAATTTCAGTTATGATTACTTTCCCCACGACTTTTTATTATACTATATCTCTCATTCGCCTAACACATTTGACAGTAAAAATCTTTCAACAGGGTGAAATATATTGTAATACTTCATACTAAACAATATTTACTTTAAGATCATGTTCGTTGTATTTTTAATATGACGCACAGAAATGCCAAAAGTGATAACGATATTAGAAATACTTAGATAAAATGCAAAACGTTAATACTTATTTTGATTAATGAAAAACACTTATGACTATATTAAAAATAAGAATAATACGTTGGATAAATTAATTTTATACATAAGTATCGGTACCCAAAAAAACCTTCACGTATACAAGAAATATATCTAATTCTTCTACGAGGATAATTTTAACTTAAAGGCAATACTGGCATTATTGACTAAATTATACAAATTAAAACTAATTTTCATTGGCATTCGAAATTCGGAAGACAACGAAATTCGAGATATTGTACCTATCGTTAAGTTAGAATCAGTCAGAGTTTACATAAGTTATTACGTAAACTCTAATTGACAGTTGTAAAACTATCACTGAATATTAAAACAAATAATTGTTATAGAACAGTCTGTAATAGGCACACGTGTTATCATAAAATAGTATCTACAAAGCAGTTAATTTAAAATATATAAACGCAGGTACCTAATTTGAACAAACAAGTCAAGGGAACTAATACAAATGTGATAAATAAAAATATATCTGATTGTAATCGATACATTCCTAAACTAATTATCGATTCTATTCATGAATTTTAGCGAGGTAGTCTGCGTACACCCGTGAAGTTTTCTAGTACAAGAAATTCTTGAATCCACGCGAATAAAATCGCGCGAACGAGGTAGTCCTAATCAATGTTACTTCTCTCGGGTTCTACAAACGGGCACGCAGCGTTGGCTGAATAATAACTGGGTTACGCTCATCGAATACAACGTTCAGTTTTGGAAGAATTGAGCTAACTAGGCGATGACAGCGATCCATAACAGCGGGCACTACTTCATATAAAACTTCTTGTTGCCTGTATTTTTGGTAAGATAACGAGACTTAATGACTTTCATATTTCAAGAATATCGCCCATAAGACTGAATTAGCACATCAATATACCGTACAGGTGTCTTTGACTTGTATTATGTTTAATATATAAAAATCTCAAAAAAATAGGTGCGGTAAGGCACAAATAGTTTGTCTAAAGATAACTTTGTAAAAAATACCAATAGTGAAAAACATATCAGAAATGATGTATTTCGGAAATAATTTTTGGACTCCTATATTTCGAGATTTAAATTAATTATCAAAGTGATACTATAAGACACATTTTTGAGAATGTTAATGAGTCGTTGCCTTTATTATTTAATTTGAATGTTTTATTTATTGTTCATGTCATCTTTATATCTGGCCATGACGACTTGGCCATAAAGTAAGCAACGCCACAATACTTCCTGGTTTGAGATACTTACTGTCTTTGCCTGTTAAGTGCCCTGGCTAACACAAGGCCTTGCAGGCAATTCGCTGTCGCTTCAAGGCTGAGGCTGTAAGGGTGACTTCTTTGCTTTTCTACAGCCTCTTGAACTCGCTTCAGAGCTAGCTTGTGTTCACATTTTCTAAACTAATAAAGATAAAAAATATATTAAAGTAGGTATAATTAGAATAGAAGTATCTGTTTCTAATATTGAAATAACAAATTAATTTCGAAGTGCCTATGAAAACAGAGACAGTAGTTATGACAGAAATAAACTTTGTAAAACTTTTGTCACTATGTTCTGGCTAGCCACCGAAACACCTGGACCTACTCTGGCGGACAGTTTCAGTGCAAAAATTCAATCGGCTAGTTTGGCAAATATTTGAATTTGTAAAGTTTCTTTTAAAAAATTAAATAATTTGCAATTAATGCGTTTGACACTGCGGGGTAACGGTAATATTCTATAAAATAGAAAAGTTTGAAATGTGATAAATACAATGTCTAAAAATATGATCAGAGTATGTTGCATATAAAAAGGTATTTAAAATGCCTTATCGCAATGACATACTTCTTAAGTAATAACAATGAGGATATATTTACGCTAACCCTTTTTACTGCATTTTAAATTATATAAGATCCATGAACAATGGGATTGTTTTTACCGCATTGATAAAGAGTTACGTAACGTTATATATTATACTAGCGAACCCGACACACGTTGTCCTGAATTATAGTCTTAAATATATTTATTTTTAAATTATCAACCACATTGTGAATCTAAACTATTCTCGAATCCCCTTAAAAATGCACACAAAAAATGTTGAAAATCGGTCCAGCCGTTTAGGAGGAGTTTAGTAACATGCACATGGACAAAAGATATATATATATATATAATTCAAATATCAATTATTTGCTTAGCAATAAACGAATTAAGCAATAAACTCACATTTATCATGACTTCAGAGCAAACAAGCAGTGTGGTAAGTGCTGGCAACACTGTCCATTGCAAAAGGTTCTGTAACTTCATTCGAGATTCGTCGGCCAACATATCGCTCGTCTCATCGTTCAACATGTCGCCCGAACTCGCGAACACTTTATTCTCAATGCAGTATTGTAACGCCTTCTTGAATGTCTTGAATTGAATAAATTTCATTTAAAATACGTGTTTGCAATATAAAATCTATGAAATAGTTTTTATTTAATGTTTAAAGACTTACCGAATCTTCATTTTTCTCAGAATGGAAAAATTCATGGCGTAGTAGTTTTCTAACTAGACTGTACTCTGAATACAAGTCATCTGAAATAGGGCTATAACATTTAAAAATATTACAAACTCTACTACATTTAATCTTTAGTATATTATTTATAAAACAAAATTGTCATCTTCGTAACACTAAACTCAATTGATATTGGAGTCCAGTAGTGTCATGTGGTTTTCATTTAAATATCACCTATAAATAACGTCATACGATTTTTTTCATTTTATTATATTTTTTGCAAATTCACATCAAGCAATTTTTAAATTGATCAGTTCCATCTCTTCACAAGACTTTCGTAGTCGAATAAATTTAACAAAATTAAAAGAACCGGCTTTTGTATTAATACCGCCTTTATCTTGCTAATTATTTATTGAATGGTTCTCCCAGACTACAATCAACATCGCGTGATAATGTACAAAGATACGCGATTAATTTATTCTTCCGATTATTTGGTGTTGTCCTTCATGTATTTAGCTACGGACGTTACGGACGGCGATAGCGATTTTATTGATATTAAGCACCTAGGCAACCGAGTGTAGCAAATTAATGAAGTGTACTTTATTATTGCGTATGTAGTAACAGCCAACCACGTGAGCGGTGCAGAACGTTTGCGACCCTGGAAGCCACCTTTAAATCCCGTTGAGTCATTCTAGAGATGGTGTTCGTATTTCCTTCTCTAGTAACTAACGGTCAGTTTGAGGACCACCACTGACCACTGATTGATTTCTATATTTAAAAAGTCACATAGTGGTAGCTGTGTTTTAGAATACAACATCTAATTTCATATTTCCTGGCCATATCATCAAAGTAAACGTAGCGCTCTACACGATTATTATTGTTTCTTTAGGAAATTACACCTAAATTAAATATATTGGAATATTATTATTTAATTGTTAAATAACATTCCAAATCGCTGTAGACATTTGCGAGATATCGAGACTTTTACTCTCGTATAAAGTTATTAGATAAATATTCCTACATAAGATATGTACATGAAAGATTGTAGTGATTAATATTAACGTTATAATAAATTAATTTTAAGCTTTTACAGATAAGTAATCATACATTATTAAAAAACTGTAATTTTGACTTTACAAATATATAAATGAATTGTTACTTATATCGTACACGTACAATGACGCATAGTAAAATTAAAAATACCTTTAGATATATTTGCTCTGCTAACAATAAGGTACTGTAGCGCTGGTGGCACCAAGTAGTGTAGAACTGGGTTTATATATAACTGCAGTTGTATAACTGGAATTGCGTTTACCATTGTCTCAGCTTTCAACACATGTCCTGGAAATAAATGACAATGAATCCAATACTTTTATTTCATCACCGTCATAATCATTTATATCTATATTAATAAATTAAATTAAATGTCTGTTTGTAACATAAAAATAACGGAAACCGAACCGAAACGGCTATATCGACTAAGTAGATCGCTGACGTCATAACGTGTAACATAAGGTATTTTTTGTCATAATCACTATTTATATCTGTATAAAACACCATAGATAAAATCTAGGTACACTGGTACCATCCTAATCAACAAAATTGTTATCTTCTTGGCTCTAAAGTAGTGAATACAGAGTATAGATGTACAGATTACCCTACGTTAATCAAATTAAATATAAATTAGCCGTGAATTCTTGCCGTTGACAAGTATTGCGCTTCTGAATTTAATGCATAATTAGGCTTGGATGGTAGACAATTTAGTCAGAAATACAACTTTAAATTTTTTATTTACAATTACATCGCGCATCGTCATCCTATATAACGTGTACATAGTTATGTAAATATTATTGTTGAATGTCTCTTTGTTTTTATTGTACAGTTTTTTTATGTGACGTAATAATACTAGCATTTGCAATACAATATTTATTTAAAAAAATTAAAACTCAAAAATATTTTAATCATGACGAGAACTTATGGCTTCCCTATAGAGTATAGACTAGTATTGCATATATCTCATATATACAGTTGCAATTCAAACTACCTCGACAAGAAATCTGTAGTGTTCCGCTCTTGAACAACTAATGCTTACAAGTTTCTATGAACAATCTCTATAGTAAATATGGTGCATACTATTTTCAGTTGTGTTTATATCAGAGACTTCTAGTAATTGACAAGTTAATTGTTTATTATTTTATTGCGTAGACTAAGAAAATTTGACTCGAGCTTGAATTTTACAATTTCAAAGACCTTACGAAACGTAGGGGTGTTATAAGTTTAAAGTCTGAAAAAAATAATACCTTTCATTTTCTTTTGAACCTCAGCCGTTACATTGATAAAAGCACTTGAAACTAATCTTAATCTGTTATCCCGATCCACTTTCATTACAGTTTTGTGTACCGTTAGTACTCTCTCCAGGTTACTTTTCACATCCTTCTCAAAAACTGATGCACCAAGATTTCGGAGCACTCCAATCAACCAGTCCACTTCTGTTTGCACTTCCGCCAAATTTAAGACTTTATTCGTATGCAAACTATTCATAAGAACTGTACACAGTAGATTTGTGATCGTCACCGCGGTGTTATCTTGCTGCAATGTGACCACATGGTCAGCGACACTTTGCACTTGCTTCACCTGTGCATCGGTCAACTGTTGGAGTTCGCGAGGCTTCAAAGTTTCCGAAGTTAGTAGTGTTTTCCCTAAATAACTTTTGAGTGACATCGGCGATCCAAGATTTATGTAGATATTACCGAAGTTATCGTTCAGAGTATGTAAAGCCTTTATGAGACCCTGAAAATTATCTAATTTAAAAAAAAAAAACACTTAAAAGTCGCAGGGCCCCGTGTTCGTGTACATTGTTTTTCTCATCTACTAACTTATGCTATTTGCCAGGAAAATTTACATGCAACCGCATGCAAAGATTTTAGAGAAATGCTTTTATTTAATATTACAAACTAACATCTCAATATAATTTATATGAATAGATTTACACGTAAGTCCTTTGATTAATTTATCACGAGTACGTGCCTAACAAAAGCACAAAATAAAAATTCATGTACTTTATTTATCAATAATATTTTCTACAGTACACAAGTATTTAGCGTGAAAAATGAACAATTCAATTGCAATATAAAAATAATCCGTTTTTGTTAGTTTTATAAATTTTATATGTATGTATGTATCTTAACTCACATCGCCAAGATAGAACATGTTCTTTACGCATTTTATATCAATCGGAATTTCAAGATTAGGACGAAGTTCAACATCGTCAATTCTTATAAGGAATGTTTGTAATCCGAGAAATACCACACGTGAAGTGTAAACTAAATAATGGTAATTAGTATTCAACGAAACTATTGTGTATAACATAAGATGACTTTAACGTAGGCTTGTTTAAACTTACCAAGTCCTTTGTTTATTTATAAATAATTAGTAATGTACTATATGAATATAAATGTACTATAAAAATCTCATCAAAATTTAAGCTTCAAAATGATTAGTATTAAATAAGATTTCAGAAAATTATGGTTTACTATACATATTACTTTCATCTCATGTAAATTGTATGTATTAATTGTCTTAGTGGTCTATAGACATCTTTTTAAAACGTATTTGTCGCCATCTATAGTATGAATAAAAATATCTTTTACGAAAAACAGAATGAAATTTTTAGCGACTTACTGAATTTATTTCCCTTAATAGAATACTAAATTTCATACTAACTCCTGTAGTCTCCTTTGGTTTGGGCACTCCGAGATGTTCGTACGCGAAGAGACTCTGCTCCACGATGCGGTCGTAACTGATGTTGACGGGTACTATCGTAATGTCATCCACTTCCCGCGCGAAATACGGCACCAAACTCATAGCCAACATACCTAACAGGGAACATAGAAATTATATATGCTAGGAATAAAGAGGAGAGACAAAATAAGAAACATTAATATTAGGAAAAAGACCAAGATTCAGGATGTGACTCTAAAATTAAAAAGGCTGAAATGGAGATATGATCAGAACAAAGGACAAGTGGAACAAAATAGTAACGCTTTGGAACCCAAGAGAAGGTTTAAGGAAAAGAGGAAGACAGCAAAAAAGATGGGATGATGACATTAGGCAGGTGGCTGGGAAAACATGGAGTAGAGTAGCCAGAAAAAGACGAGAATGGAGTAGGTTGGAGGAGGCCTTTGCTAACTGGCAAATGGATTTACAAAGAGCAAAGAGACACGAAATATTTAAAACTTATTAATGGTGTAAATTGTTAGCTTATTATAGTAGTGTAAGAAACATAAGATGTTTTTGTCGTCCGAATAAAAGGCTTATTTTATATTATATTATTATAGCTTTAACGTGATTAACTTTAAAATAATGGAAACTAAAAGAGCCCAAGGTTCAATTAATTTAAAAAAAATATTTATTTTTTGCCAGTTAAAACCCTCTTAACGACCGCTTAAGAATTGATTGCAACATGAGTCATATTGTAGATGTTTCATTTTTTTAAATGTCAAAACTGTATATAAAAAACCCGATTTATAAAATCTAAACAAGTCCATACTTGTTATATTTTGTTATACGAGCCTTAGTTGTATTAATACGAGTATTATCGACGAAGGTCGTTGACCGTTAGTTCTACTAACGTATTTATCAAACGTACAGTTCCTTTGCAAATTGAAACGATAATAGATAAAATATGATAAGAATATCAAAACGGTCAGTCAATCAGGTGATACAATTATCTGGAAACTTTGATTTCTGTGAGCTTATAAGTCGCTAATATAACATTAAAATAACAATACGTTTTGTATATTATCGTTTATTATTATAATATACTTTGTTTTTCATGATGGCAAAACTTCGAAATCCTTTCCAAGACTGCTGCACAAAGAAACTTTAATAGTTATGTTCGGTAACAATAGCAATTAAAGATCGGATAGTCTTGGCAGCAATGACGTATACAATAAAATAAAAAATCGGACATCATTTTGGACTCGATCGCCTAAACAGCGATGACAAAGAGTACGAAATGAGAACAAAGACTTACGTGTCTGTTCTCATCTCAGTTTATGTATCGGCATCAAGGCAGTTAAAATTATCATTTCTCTAGACCCGCAATTACCCGATAATATAATGTGATCTTTTAGCTTAATAATTTTAAAATAATTTACCGATATTATGTTATTCCATAATAAGTAGAAATGAAATAAGCACAGGCTGCCTACGCCATTTTAAATATTTGATAAAGTACTGAAAAGTAATCCCACATACTCGTTTATTGAACTTTTGAAACTTTTAAAGCTTGTGTATGAAACATTACTTACCATATTTGGGTGGTAAACTTTTATTGCTTCTACTTCTCGTGCCTTCCAGAAAGAATTCAATCGGCGCTCCGTAGTGTGCGACTAGTGTCCGCACATAGTGGCGCAACGTTGCTGCATATAGTGGCGCACCCACAAGGGTACGTCTCATATAAAAAGCACCCGTCTCCCGCATCATTTGGCCAACAATGGCCATTGAATAAAAGTCTAAAATACAAATGGTTACCTAGCTTTCATTGTTTAATTCTTGATAATCTGTCATAGCTGTGGTATACTTTTTGTCCAAAATACTTTGACTGATAACGTTTCTATACACCGGTACAAAAATATAGGCATAAATCACACCATTATAACACATAATCTCATATTATGATCAGGTAATAAAGCTTATGTTCCGCGGTTTCACCTACGTTTATTTTATATATCACTAGCGCCTGCCGGCGGCCTCGCTTGCGTTCATTTCGATTCTGTCATCCACTTCTAGCTGTCTAGCATATTATTATTGGATAAGTTTCATCCCATATCCCGATATTTTATTGAAAATATAATATACAGCCTATAGTCTTTCTCGATGTATGTACTATCCAACACTCAAAGAATTTTTCAAATAGGACCAGCGGTTCCTGAGATTAGCGCGTTCAAACAAACTTTTCAGCTTTATAATATTAGAATAGATACATGTTGATATCTATAATGATGAAATGGTGAAATAGTTAAGTTTCACCTTAGTATCAGTCGTTTCGGAGCTTAACTCGAAGAAACAGACAGATAGAAACAAAAATATAAATCGTATTTAAGTATCATATATACTTTTATAAGCATAAAGTTTATAGTTGTTATTGTGATATGATTAACACACAGTTTAATTTTATTTATTGCTATAGATTACGAAACTGTTAGAAATATCACAAAAGTCTTACTGTTTAAAAAATGTTTACAACTAAACTCGATTCGAATACAAATTAATGGAATGAAATTACGTCAAATGATTTTGGACTTTATCGTCAATTATGCGCATACTAATCACAAAAAGTAACATACGAGTATCATACTTTGACCATAATTCATGAATATGTAAAATACAAAGTATGTTACTATATTAACTATGCGAGTAATTCATTTTACTCACCTCTCTAATTATCTATACTATTGTACATTATAAACAAATTGTGAAACAGGAAATATTTGCATTCCAATAAATTCAAGGATAACATTTTAATATTCAAAACTATACATCATATAATCATTACATAGTAGTCGCATCAATCTATAACAATCAATAGATTGATGGCATTATTTTACAAGAATTCAGATGAACATCATAGATAGATAATTCTATGATAAAGCAGAAAACTTTTTTTTTTTTCATTTATAGTTGCTAACTAGCGTCAGCCAGAACCTTCGCTCGCGTTCAAGTCGATTTTATCAAGCACTTCTAGTTGTCTATCATGCTATTTTCATGTGAAATCAGTGAATGTACAGACACGCAATTCTTACTCTTTTATTAAATGTATAGAAGATATAATATAAAGCACACATTAGTGTTTGTGTGCAAGCGATTAAAGACCAGCTTAGGCTGAACTCTATTCATAATCATTCATCATATAGAGCTAAGACCAATTTACATTGGGATTTATACTAATCGAATCTGTTTACTTCTTTCATATTTTAATGAAAATATTTTTTCAAAATAATTTAAAAATTCAAAGATAAATTTCGTTTTCTCGAATTTTTGTTGGAATTCAAGACTATTTTTGAAATGGTTATAACTTTTTTTATTTCTGAACTGATTGAAATGAAACAACCATTAAATGTTACGTGAAGCTTACTAACAATACAATTATAAAAACTACGCCCAAATCGGTTAAGCCGTTTTTGAGATTAGCGCGTAGAAAGACATAATAAGTAAAGAAAAATTCTAAAAATCCTTATTTTGGTTTCTATTACCTTAATAAGGTCCAATAATAGTTTTTCTATAATATTCAATGTACAAACAGCGACTAGTTACATTTTTATTGTATTATAGAACATATCAAAGATATAAGTAATAGAACCTATAATATGACTATAACATATTAGGAAAACAAAGAATTAAAATTTGTGTACCCTTGTTTATAAATGTATCAAATTATTCCTTTTGTTTCATTAATACCTCAAAAATGTTTCATGTTTTTCTTGAAATGACCTACGGATTATAATAACTTTTGTCCTTTTCTTCCGTTAAATAATATGTATAACTATATGCCATTAGATTAATAAATTGCAGATTGACTTACCTAAACCTGCAGCTACTGCTGGTAATTCGATGTCATAATGATAACACAGATAAGTCATTAAACAAAAATCTGCATAACTTCGATGCGTGGGCAGAAATAACACTGGGTTCTCTCCCATTGTCTCTTTAAGCTGAAAAAGTATACAAATATACTAGGAATTAGTGGCATTTGCTCATAAAATTCATTAAATAATCTTCTTTTTATTAACCTTTGAGTAGTAATAAATTTTTCTTCTATTATCTGATTTTGATGAAATAAACCTATGTGCATGACAAAATATTTCATATAGGTAATTCAGTTTTAAATAATTTAGACTTGTACCTTTAATACAGCAGGTTCATTCACAAATATACCAATTTTCATCATAAATGAAACATTGAGAAAAAAAACACCCATCCAACGTATAACATGCATCCGTTTGTCCATTCCTATTTCTTCTAAATAATTTAACACTTCTTTTTTTAACTGCTCTTTTGGAATACCACTCCTTATAGATTCCTATAAACAACAATAAATATGATAAAGGTAATGGAGATAAAGTATTTAGTTTAGTATTTAAATGTTAACCTGAATTAGAAATTTACACCTTCTGCTACATATCATTGATAATACTGATTGACTAATATATTGGTTTATCAAGAAGCTGCCAAAATCGTTGCTAACAATATGCACTGGATGTAAAAGCATTAAAAAAAGTATAACTATTTTTTTAAATTATTTTGTAGGGTGCAACCAACACAAAAATCTCTACAAGGAGAAAAGGTGTTATCGTTTCTAAGATTACCCAATTAATATTTTATTATGTCTGAAAATATACATACCGAGTCTAAATAAGAGTCCAAATAAATAGAATTGAATACTATATTTTTAATATCTTGCGGTAAATAAACTTTTTCGAGGCTAATAGTATTTTTAGGGATCCATGTCCGAGTCATAAATTTCACTATTCCAAAATTCGTATTTCGAGGTTGTAATATATCAGTAAAATCTATTTTTTCACTCATTTTTACTAGCTTATTTGAAAGAAACCGAGTCGACTGCACTTTATCACTTAGTCTCCTTTAATTTTATCCTATATATAAATCAGCAATTTAAATTTTTTACACTTTTGAGGAAGAAGACTAATCAAATATAAATTTATTTACGGCTTAACTTTGTATCAAAAATGAACTTGAACATGTTCTTTTAATTCCAATGACCATCATGGTATGTATCTATTTAAATATGTTTTCAATCCGACACGCCTTTACAGTGCGCGCGCACTAGCATTAGTCTCGTCTGGTTACTGGTAGTCGTCCCACAAAGGACAGACTCACTGTAATCATAGATACTTAACAAACAAACCCTATAATAGTATTCTGTATACACAATAGTTAATCTGTGCAAAAAGTAACGTTGATATTTAATACTTTAATGTAATGAATACTCTGTGATATTATTTACAAATACATTTATTATTGTCACATTTGACGTATCATGCATATTTTTTGTTATTTATCTGTGATATAAATCCCATTTACCAGAGTAAAGCCTAAAAAAGTGGATGTGTTCGTAATATTGAAATAATATATTAATGTATGTCAGCATTTAACATAATTCTATATTTTATTATTTTCGTATTTCTAACAGCAAAATTAAAGTAATGAATAGTCATATTAATTTTAACAAGTAATGTCTATTAAGATACGATTTACAATAATTTTAATTTGACAAGCTCTTTCCGATGAATTTTTGAAAATATTTGTTCGAAAAATACATCATATATACTTATATAGAATACTAGAGCTGTACCAACAAAATAATAACGTAATTACCAGTATAATCACTATTTGACCTATTTCCTTTGGGTCCCTCATCAAGAACTTTTTTAGGATTAAAAGAATAATAGTAAACAAGTATAACTATCATCCTAATTAAAAACTGAGGATTTATTATGTACATCCTACTTAAAAAGAAAAAAAGTACACATATCAAATTCATTTATTTTATATAAAATTGATATCTACTTATAACAATTACTTTAATTTTAAAATCACAGTACAATACTACTTGTATACTTAGTAAAGTATAATTATTTAATTTTAGGCTTAAACACTATTAATATTTGTATCGCAATTTCAATTTAAACTATAATATAAAAAAATATATTATAATAATTCACATATAAGAAATTTATGATACTTTTTGACAGGTTTGCTGATAATGAAATAAAATTATTAATATGAAAACAGACCGGTCTGTAAGGTGTTATCTCTATGAATAAAATACTTGGAACAATTATTAATAATTTCATTTCGTCACCAATCCATAAATAATAAATCATGTTAAAAGTTCCACTTCCTTATTATCACAATTTTATATAACCTTAGGAATATTTTTATGATCAATATTAATTTTAATTCACTAAAAATAAATAATAAAAATAGCACCATAATATACAATATTATGGAATATTTGAAGTAAATAGTTATTTTTAATGATTAAATATTAATTTGTACTAAGTATAATATTATATAAAATAAATGACAAAGTGAAGTCAACACTGCAGTTTGTAGCATAAAAGAACAGATATAAGTACATATCAAAATTATAATAAAGAACATGAAGGACTGTCCCTTGTTTTCATATCAATATAGTAAATAGATTTTAATGCTTATAGTTCCATAATATTGATTATGAAAGCGAAAACATTCAAAATAATGTCATTAACATCATTGTATATTTTATACAGAAAAATAATTATTAAATTAAATGTGAAAAACCAGTCACATAGATAGGAAAAATAATGTCACAATATAGTACCTTGTGATAGGAAAGAAAAAATATAAAGTTTACTCATAGATAGAGAACTAATTATAAGATTGGAACATTAAAAAAAATTAGAACCTATTTAATATCAATACCATAATTTTATATGTGAAAAGTTGTAAAAAGTACAAAAGTAAGAAAAAGTATATTTAAAAACTATATACATATAGATATTATAAACGAACATCCTTAATTATTTTATTTTATGCAGAATCTCATTGAACAGTTTTAGAACGATTATTTAAAAAATAAGTCAATGGAATAAAATATGCTTAAATAATGTTTTCAATATTCAAATTTTAACTCAAATATTTGATTCCCCGAAGAAACAAAATGTATGTAAACGCGATATATTTAGTTCACATTATTTTTGACATCTATGTGGAATTCGGAATAGAGTTTAATATTGAAAACAACGCTATTTCTTTATTGTAATATCAACTTTAAGCGCTTCTGTCAGACGACACTTGTCGAAGCGTGTTCTCGCGATCTCCACCAGAAGTGCAGCAGATCGCTCGATTTGTTGAGTCTCAATTCCGTAGTAACAATTTTTCTCTTTACAAAACTCCATATATTTACGCCATTTACAGTCTCTAGTGAGACACGTCGGGTTGCCGATTATTATGAGCTTTGCTTTAGCTCGCGTCAGTGTCACGTTGTATCTCTAAAATAAATAGATTTTTAAATGATATCCCTAACAAATATTGTAAATACTAAAGCGACTGTTACCTGCCGAAAAATTTTGATGAATTTTTGTACAGAAAAGATAAATAATTTAACTTAGAGAAGTAAATCTGTGTTACAACGCTAGTGATTTATTACTAAAAACATTCAGTTACACATAATAAATTTAATATCACTGAAAAAAATATTAATATGGATGCGAATATACAAAGTAAAATTATTTTGTCGTTACCTTGTCGTCAACTAAAAATCCTAGTCCGTATTTAGCGTCGTACTCAAGTAGTCGGCAGTTGGCTCGGACTGTGGAGACTAGAATAACGCGTTTTTCTTTGCCTTGGAATGATTCAACTGTTCCCACTTCAATATCTGGGATGTTCTTGCTTTTCAACCAGTTCTTCATTTTGTATACCTAAATTTAATTATTTTTCAGTCGTTAACGATTAAAAATTTAATTTTAATTGTCGTAATACTTCATATATGGATAAATTCATCCATCCAGAGGATAAATCCACTTTATATTTGAAAAGTACTTCATGCTACATTCAAGAATTGAGAATTCTGCATTTAGATAATCATAATATATGTGGCACATTAGTTGTTTGAATAATTAAGCATTGTTATATATTATTATTGGGTACAGCAAAAGTAGTTCGTACACTAAGTAATAATGGTAGCCCATATTTACTTTTTTATTTATGAAATTACTTTATAAAGTGAATTATTTAACAACTCTGAAATGTTAACCTGTCTGATATATGGTGCAATAACGCCTATATCTTTCGCCTGCACCCCATGATCATCTATGAGCGCCCTTGTATATCGCTTCAACATTTCCAGTTCTCTCTCATTGAAATAACTAAAAAAAATAAATGTTATAATAACAGCTTTCATTACCATCTTTTGTTTAAAAAATGTCAAAAAATCATTTGTTTAAGTCAATTGTGGAACATATACGAGAGTAGTAACTATCCCTATACGCATAACTGAGATATTTAGCTTATAGTTAACATAACAAAAGCCATACAATTATTTTATTACCTTGGAGCGTTGCCCATCCTTTGTTCGCGCGAATTAACAGCATGGAAGATGACAGCAGAGTCACCTCCAGGCATGCCCAAGACACTCACTTTGCTGAGCGGATCTGCGGCTGCTAGTGGCTATAATTAAATTTATTAATTTATTTAAAAATCGACTAACAAGCAAAAGCCCAAAGTTAGCATGTGACAATGTGCACACTTTTGTGAGTTCACTCAATGATGAATTAACTATTTCCACACATTCATGTATATTATTTATACTGTGTAAACTTTTGACTAGTGGATTTTTTTCAGTAGATTTATTCTGGCCCGAGGAAATTAGAACACTGAGTGATAAACAATTGACAGAAGTAGACAAATGATTATCAATTAATCAATCTCTACTAAAGTCGATTAAAATAATTTCACTTAATAGTTTGTAAATTTATAGAAGCATATTTTTACAAAGAACGGGAACAAAAAGTAAATGGATGCTTCTTACCTTTAAATTATTTCCATAGAATAGCTCGTTGGGTATGGCCAATATATCGGGATCGGAACGAAAGTTTTGGACGAGCATGGTTATGTAGTCAGAGTCTGATTCATACATATTGGTATATGTCGTCTTTAGCCGCTCCAATAGGGATTGACCTACGTTTCATACATTGTTAAAATGTTTAAAAATTGCGTAACTAAAAAATTGTAAAAAATTATTAACTGTGTGTCCTTTAAGTTATTGCTATGTTACAATAGTTAAGTTTTATAGTCAGTATGTACTAAATCAAAGTTTTTGTGGAGGTTACAGTGAAAAGTACCATACAAAATTCTTATGAAGTCAGATGCCAAAGAACACTAGAGGTCATTATCTCACCTAAACCTCTTTCTTTTGCTTCCTTGGAAATACAGACAGGCCCAAGTTGTTGTGGGTCGCCAGCTAAAATGAGCCTGCCGTTGGGAGCCAATAAACCCGTGACAGGAACCAATACAGCTGATTCAGATGCTTGTGCAGCTTCATCCACAAATAAATGCGTCATTTGAAGTTTGTGAGCGGCTTGACTTCGCAATCTGTTTGGAAAATATTGGTTATATATTAGCTTTTTGTTCTTTCTATCAACAACTTTAAAAAATGATTATTTAAACTTTAATTAACTTTCGCACATAATGTGCAAAACTATAACAAATCTCAGAGTTTTATGAGAAGTTTAACTTTTCCATAAGCCTTATGAGTTTTTAACAAAAATATTATAAAGCCAAAATTGATCTATTTCGATTCAGCGGTGTAGGCGTGAAAGCGTGACAAACTCACATATTTATAATATAATAGGATTGTCATGAGGAAACGATATAATGGATATTACTTAGATTTCTAAGATTACAGTTGTTGCAGATAAATAAAAACAGAGGTATTATGAAATAAAATCAGTATATACTACTCACGAAGAATATTTTGCGGCGTGCAATAGCGTGGTGACAAAGATGCGGTGCATGGCAACGTGTACATTGCTCACGGCATAAAAAGTCTCGTAGCTCGTGCCGTTAGACACAGCCGCCAATTCCGGTGGCATCACTGTCCTATCGATGAAAATCAAATATTTTAAAGTCATTTTCTCAGGACATGACTCAATTCGCTTTCTATGCTTATTATGCCTAAACTTTGTACACAAACAAATTTGGCAAATCTCAATAATCAATTTACATTTAAGAGATCCCCAGATACTATAGTACAATATTTTATATACCAATAATATAGTACAATATTTTTAATGTGTAGGTAGGGATAGTATTGACAACAATTAAAAGATGTAATATTTTAAAATAATTTCATATATTTTTATATATATATATATATATAGAATTAGTACGAAAACGTTAATAATTATATATAAGGCAAGCTATTGATATTCCAGTGTGTCCGAAAGTTACAGCGATTAGCATTACTGATAGTATTATTTGAGGGTCATAGAGTAAGAATGACATACCATTCGCGAGATTGCGAATTCGCTCGCAAAAGGAAATGGTTGATATTCAGCTGCTTGTTATAACGTAGAAGCATCAAAGCGATGTGGTCGGCCGCCATGTTGGAGTCCGTGCATACCATTACACGGTTGCGCGGGTTGCGTACAACTAGCTGTACAGTATAGAGTGTTAGTTATAATTTAGTAAATCGAAAGCTACACAGCACAGAATATTATACCGCAATAGGCTCTTTTAACCGTCATCACATCAATTATATTCCACTATAAGTATGTGCAAATGATTAATGAATTCATATAATCTAAACGATAAGCATTATTATATTAGTTATATTGATTGAAGTAGAAAATACAAGGGAAATGGTGTATAATATGGCAGGCAGTTATGATATTACTGTTTATTTACCTGTACTATGGCTTCTACAATCGTCATAGTTTTACCGGTGCCAGGGGGACCGAATACAATATAGGGAGCTATACCCGACGTGCCCGATACTATATGTTCTACGGCAGATCGTTGCTCTTGGTTGTCTGCTATCAAGGCATTATGAAACCTGCCGATATTTGCGATTAAAATATTGGTCTTTTTTATTTTCTTTATATACTCAAAGAAATTGAAATTTCTAACTGAATTTTGTTGCTAAATTTAATTTGAATGCTTAAGTGCCGAAAAGTATAAAATATAAAATGTCATTAGTGAGTTTGAATATATATTATATTCACTATAATTCACAAATATTCTTTGTAAGAAATATGGGTGATATAAATATAACTAAATAAACGCACTTGGTTATCTTTTTCGCCACGACTTTCTTTTTAACAGGCTCCGGGAATATCCTGGCTTCCTGCCGTGATGAAAACACCTTGTGTATGGCGTCATGCATACGCTCCATCGGCACACGCGACATCAAGAATCTCACGTCGAACAAAGCTCCGGCGCAGTAGTGCGAGCAAAAACTAAAACAACCACCATTGACTGAATTTATTAGTTTGACAACTCACGTGAGACTACAATGGTATTAGCTAAATATCGTATTGAAAGTATACCTAAAAGTCCGTCAGCAAAACATCCGCTATCTGTCAGGAAAGTCTCTTTAAAATCAGTCTCGCCCTTTCGGCGATTAGCCAGAACAAACAAACTAAGACGTTTATAAATTATGTTTTTTTATAGGTATAGTACAGTATACATCGTAAAAAAGACCTATTTATATGTTAGAAGCAGAAAATCTATATCTATTATTGATATATAGAAAAACGCCATAGTGCAAAGGAGCAAGGAAACAATTGCACTTGAATATTGGAGTATTATAAGATAACAATAAATCTATATTTTTATTACTTACGAAGGGTCCAAACCCGTTAGCAGAACAGTGTTATCTTCAATATCTTTAATGTGACTTTCAAACACTAATCCTGCAGCGGCTTGTGGTCGTAGGTACACCCGATCACCTACATAATATGTTTACATTAATTTAATATTTTGCTATATGTCTATAAAGTAGTTAATGATGCATCTTAGAAATTGGCATAAATAACTGTCTCACGACTTGACATTATAGATATATTCAGTCTATAGGTCTGCTTTTACAAATATAATGTATGTATATCAAATTAAAGATGCAGTATTTAAAAACAATTAAAATACCCATTATAGTTTCAGAAAATATAGGAATGAATTAAATATTTACCTCGTAATAAAGATGGTCTCTTTTCAGAAAGCCCAGGAACTTCAAGTACATAAAATTCTCCTCTTTGTTCCAGTTTCACACCAAACATATTGTATTTCTGTCAAAATGTTATAATAGTAAAACTATAGAAAAACTATTACCGGAAATTAATATGAAATATAATGCCTTTTCACAATTTTTTTTTTAAATATTCTGTTGAAATTTATTATCTTAGTAGAACACCAAAATTGTATATCATCATGATGTCAACACTATTAATTTGCAGTATTATACATTTTACTTATTACTTATTGAGAAACAGAAATATTTCGTAATTTTAAAGAAGCCACAGTAAATGAACTTTAAAAAATAAAGCCATAATATAGTCTCACCCTTAAGTTGATTTTGCCTATAATCTCTTCCCACCACAATAAATGGTGGAAGAAGCCCACATAATTTCTTTTGGTGTAGCCCTCTTCCATTATCATTCTAAAACATATCATAAATGAGTTAGTGACTTTATTTGTTATACTATCCCACCTAAATCACTAAACTAGTTTTGATGAATTTTTGTACAAAAATAGAATCCTTGAAAAGGTGCACAAAAATTACATGTAACTTCAACAGATTGCAATTTAGTCTGTGTCATTCGGAAGATGGTAAAGAAATCTCTGCAATATGCACTAGACCTAATATTGAAGTGAGCAAGCTTTTTTTAATATGGACTTGGGAAGGAAAAATTGTCTTGACTATACATATTATAACATACAAATTACCTTGTAGCGAACATTAAGTGCCTCAGTTGGTCCACTAATTCGGCAGACATTTTCAAATTCTCTAAAGCACTTTCTTCAAGACCCAATGGCAATAGTGTCTTTAATAACTTAGGTATTTTGTAGTTTCTTTGAAATTGTCTGCAATCAAATTAAATTTTAAAATTATCAGTATTCATATGCTTAACAGTTGAGCATTGAATGTAAAAAATTAGGCCTTGAAAGCTTTAATAAAAAGTATATCTTGTGTATGTAATTAAGAGTATATAAATAGTTGAAATGTGAAAAATATTTTCATTTTCTATGATATTTTAAAAAAAGTTTAAACTTAATACATACTGATGAAATGTTGAGTTAATGCAGTGAGGGCCACTCTCCCATGCATTTTTAGTGTAAGGATATTGTATACTAGTGTAGTTTATTTTGTGCTCTTGTACCATCACCACCTGTACAAAAATAAAATATTTTTTTTTCTACCAACAATTGAATTGATCAGTATTGCAATATTGCATTCATTATATTTCCACTGTTACATTATAGTTAATGCATACAGATTGACCCTACATTTACGTCAGATATTCAAACAGTTTAATACCATGTCACAAGATGTTGATGAAGAAATAAATGAAACCGAAAATAAAATAATATTTTAAAAACATTTAAACTAAGCTAACTAATTAATATAAAACAAAACACAAAGAATCTCTTACCATTTCTCTTACAAAAATCAGGTTCTTTTTGTCACTTAGTTTGTGAAGTGTGAACATGATTGGCATCTCATACTGACCAATATCAGCCGCGTAGAATTTAATACATATTTTGCCTTTAATTGAAGTTTCTATAACAGTAATAAGAAAAATATCTTCATTTGGAAGAGGCAATAGACAATAAAAAACTGTTTAAAAATATGATGTAGCGTAATAATTAGGATGCATATCGAGGAATATCTTAAGAAACAGCATAATGATATTGATTCAATTATAGTTTCATTTAACTTGTACATTCTGTCATTTTTTAACCTATTGAAATGGTAAATGGAATCAGTAAAATTTTTTCCAAATCCCAACCAAAAGTAACTTTAAAAAAAGCATAATAAAAAAAAAATAAGAATGAATCCAAAACATAATAGAAACATGTAATTCAATCTATCAATAATACTTGGTTTCAATTCTGAAACACTTGATATCATTTATAAATTGATACCCACTCTTCTGAATAATTTTTGGCTCTTCGCCAAAGACATAAGGGTTGTTTTCCATTTGAAACTGTGGTTGAGGGTGAGCCAACTGAACACCAATAATAAGCAAATCTTCACTCTTCTTGTCATTGGTAATGTCAAAAGTGAACTGAACATGCTGTTTAGGTTTCACCTAAGAAGGAATATGTCTATTCTATATATATATATATATATATGAATTAAAGTAATTCAGAACTTAGAAATAATCAAGTAAATACTTACAAACATTCTAATCTTATGATGATCAGTACCATCAATTTTCATAACAGAAGCATCTTTCAATGGCATACTTTCAGCATTTCCAAGAATGATTACACCCTCTTTATTCTTACTAAAGTAAGACCTATATTCAAATGTATTGTGTTGTCATTAAATATTAATATTTGATTATATGTGTGTAAACTTAAAGCATATTAATTATTCATAAAGACATCTTATTCTCATACATTATGTTTATTAAAATACTTTTTTCTATCTACCCTTTAATTACTCATATAATAGTTTAATGTAGGTAAACTTAATGTTTATTTACATAATGAAAGCTTATTGCCTTATAGACTTACTTGTTATTGTTATAGTTCTGCAATATTATATTACAAATATGTTTCGTGGTATCTTCATGCTGAACATCAGAATTTTCGTCATATTCTTCGTCAACAACGCCGCAAACTGGACAGTACATTCTGTTAAATTTAATTTTTTTTGCATGAATTTCGTCGTCACTGTTTAATATAATATTACACGTCACTTACCTAGGATGTTGTTAATTTTACTTTGTTAACGAGTTATTTAAGTCGTTACAAATAGATCACAACTTTTCTGTACACTCGCGCGTTTTCATAAGTTTTAAATATCTGTTAAATGTTTATTATTTAATGATAAAAACTTTTAAAGGCAATTTTATATTAATTAGTAACCTTTAAACCTCAACTTATTACAAAAGATGGACTTTGTTAAGCAACGCTCATTTCTCATTACTCAAGTCTCACTACCAAGTTAAATTATGAAATGGTAAAGGTATCAGAATGCTAAACCAGTAAAACCCGGTAATCGATGAGTAATAACTATCACAGACTACTAATACAATTTGGAAATCCCCCGGCCAAAAGTTGCAACTGTAGAGATAAATGTTAAAAAATAGTAGCCACAGAGTACTTTTCTGAAATTATAGAGCTTTTTAATCCTGGATGTACATATGAAAATATAGTGTTGCCACTTTTATTGAAGAGTTCTAGAGTCAAATAGCATTAAACAGAGAAATGTAGTGGTTATTTTTGGAAGAGGCCATGTAGAATAAAAGAATAACAATATTTTTAATATGAGTAGTTTTCTTATTTAAAAAAAAAAGGTAAAGTAAATAATTAATTAATAAAGAATATCTTACAGTTTAAGATAAACTAATTGTTAAGTTAAGATATTCAGTGGTACAATGGAACTAGATTAGAATTAAGGTTTTCATGAAATATGAACGAAAGAAATAAGTGAAATTCGGTATCACAAGGAATAAAAGACTTTCTAAAATCTCCGTCGTTATCATAACATTATGTTTCTTATTAAAATGGAATAACTTTATAAATATTTTAAATTCATTACTACACTTTTCGAAATAATAGGTTGGACGATATCTCCCTTCCGCTTTTTTGTCTTTGTAAATTCACGGCTATGTACAAAGCGCTACAGAGCTCGTATCTGGTATCAATACTATAGGTACATCATTTCAAAGGTCTTGACATAACCTACAAAATGCATGATTAGTTTGGATGTTCCCTTATCCCTTCAACAGTTATAGACGTGTAAACATGCGGTTTACTAACGCTGAAATTCGCTCTATTTTAAAGTTTTCTTTCGTTAAAGGCAAATCCGCTAGAGAAACGTTCCGTGAGATTAATGGTGTTTTGGGGGATAATATTCTACCACTTTGAACTGCGGAGGAATGATTTCGACGATTTAGAGCCGGTGAAAACAACACCATAGATAAGCCAGCCGGTGAAAGGCCTGTGACGACGAATACCAATCAAATCATGGAAAACATTGAGTTAGACCGGCATGTGGTACCTCGTGATATCGCCCAGGAGATGGGAGTTAGTCACCAAACCATTTTAAACCATCTGCAGAAGGCTGGATAAAAAAAAGCGTGATGTTTGGGTCCCACCTGATTTGACGCAAAAAACCTTCTGGACCGATTCAATGCCTGCGTTATGCTGCTGAAACGGAGCGAACTCTACCCATTACTTAAAGAATGAATCTTAGAAATGACTACTAAAATCTTTTATGAATAAAACAATGTTTTGCGGCAAACTTTTCTCATTTATTTCATAATTGAGCAGTGTTTACAAAGATTCATCATAACGTCGTTTCTATGCTAATAACATAATAGATTTTGCGTTTAAGTTATCATTTTCGCTTTGCGATGTAAGGGGGTAGCGATAAGCACGGTTAGGAAGCCATTGACTGCCTGTGATCGTAGAACCTAGTCCTTTGCAAGCATGAATGGTGTTATCGCAGTAGTAGCCGCGGGCGCATTTATGTCCATAAAAAATATCGTAGTCCATGTTCTCAGTACAATGTTCATTTGGACCCTAGACAAAGGAAAATGTTTTTTATAAAATGAGAGTAGATGTTCACAATGTCTTTTTTTGAATAAAGCCTATACGCGCTTAGTCGATTTTGAAGTAAGTTGTAAATAAATGTAATAGTTTAGTAAAATAACTATTTATCACACATACACTTTTCTATATTCCTGATGATTTGAGATCTTGAATAGCATAGTAAACTAATAGGTAGATTAATTAAAAAGTGACTTAATAAATCATTTCAAATACATTATTTTGACAGTGTCAAACGAGAGATTGTTGTTGTCACATTCATGTTGCCATATAAAAGCGAAGTGATGTCCATTAAAGAGTTATAGATTGAAAAATAAATTGTATTGACTTGTAAAGAATCACAAAAAATATAAGTATACAATAGAATAATGATTACTGCTTGCATTATATTTCAGTACAGTGTTACAGTATATTAAAAAAAGAATATCTTGTTTATATTGACATTTACTATACTTACTCTTAAACAGTCAGGACGGTTGCCGCAGATAACATTATCGTAAATGCCTCTTTCACACTTTTTATACCTTTTGTCACCCTTCACAATATTGCACTCTTCATGACTCGGCATCCAAGATGGAATATTTTCACACACTGGACACTCTACCAAAGTTCTAAAATAAATTTCACATGTTTATATTTGTTACTCTAATACGATTGACCATATAAGAAACTTCTATTTACATTTAAAAAATCGCTCAATATTTCTCCTGTTGGGAGAAATATATTAAGTAACAGTTATGTGTTATGTTTCATATATAACTAATCCAATAACCTCAGAACTACTCTTAAATTAGGAAGTGTAGATAGCTGTTTTCAATATGCCGGGTGTGCGTTAGTGAGAAACTGAACAGAATTTTGTACTCTTATAATATTTTGCAATCATAGCATCATAACTGCACTTCAAAAGTCATATTAGTCAAGGCACTATACAGTATGTATTCATTGACAAAGTATACGCACCTTTCATATTTGATGAATTAGTTGATCTACAGATGCAACCTGATTAAAATATCTATAACATAAATAATTAACTGAAAATAAAAAATATTTAATACTTGTCGATCACCAGCACCCGTCTTTTAATTTTTTGCCTGGGAACTGGTGGGATACTATTCTAAAAAATTTCTCTTTTGCCTTTATCTCTCTATAGATAAGTAACGTACAATATAAAGCAAAATAAAAAGATGAAGCCAACTAAAACCACGATTGTATAACACCGAAGCGCTTTTATGTTACCCATCAGTGACTTCGAGTTCTTCTCTCTCGATTAGGTTACGACCTTCGTAACCTCTATAGTGCGCCAAACTGCAAGTGCTAATTGCGACCAGGATGTAAAGGATAGACGTCATTGTTGGAGTCCTGAAATATTTTACGCTTAACATAATATTCGGACAAGTCTGTCTCGACTGATAATGAATATTAGATTGTTTCTAGTTTTCAACTAGGTATAAATTTTAATGAATTGTTTTATCTATTAAATATTAACTTATTGAATTAGAAGGTTTAACAAATAAGGGAGTCTGAATTTGTAAGGACGATCGATTTTAAACTAACCCTGTACAAAAGTTAGAAGAATTAATTACCACAATATTGTATTCCCATTTTAGTGCAATAAGATGGATTTGATAAAGTATCTGGTATTGAATGTTTAAGCGTAGGTATATCTCTAGACAATTAAGTTAAAAATAAACAATATAAAGTACATTTGTCGTCTTCTAATCCGAACCGCCTCAAATATTAATAATAATGCATTCTATTTATATTTATCTGAAACGTCGTAAGTTTAAAGTATGATTCTAATATTTATTCTTGAGTAATTGAAAATAACAAATAAATTGCCGAGTTTTTATTCAAACATAAAATATAGATACGTATTTACTAAATATCAATCTAATTTTGAGAGAATTATCCAACTAGCTAAAATACATGGGAAATTGTCGATATTAGATATCGACAATAATAATAAAAATAATTATTTCCAAAAAGTATTAACAATTTCATGCCATCTTATTTCTTAAATATTTGACCATAATAATATTATTTTACTTGAACTTCCAGAGTTCATATCGCAAATAAAAAGTATGCGCTACAAAAATAAAATCATTTGGAGTCACTGAACTAGAGTTAAAATAAGTTTTATTCGACTTTCAAGCGATCAATAAATATTTTTTTTACAAATTGGCGTGGCAAAGTATATGTAATGTATAACATACACGTTTGTGTATTTAGGTTGATCTTTGACGATGCAGTGTTTGATATGAAAAATAATTAAAATAAATTGGCACTATATGTATGTTTATGGTTCAGTGTGTGCGCCAACGCCGCCCGCCCTGGCATGCCCGATCGCCCGCCCAAAAACTGAGCATTCATGTGATACAGTTTGAACAATTCAGGCGTTTCGTGAAATAGAAAATATTTATTTAATTCATAATTCACCGACTTGAAGAACTGAAGCTTCCTTTAGTTAAAGTGTAATTAGTTTATTTTTATTTTATTGATTTTATAACAATGGGAATGATATCGCGTGTTCGTGGACGAATTCGGAGTGATTCTTTCTCGAAAATTCAAGTGAAATCTGACGATAAAATTGCTAATATTGGTATGTCGACACGTTTTACTTAATTCAAATCAATTCAATAGGCTGACCACTTTTTAATTATTTTGATGTTCAAAATAAGGCATCTGTGACTTATTTCAAAAAACTGAAGGAGTGGATCTTAAAATTAAAATTTTAAACATTTATTTGTTTAGTGTGGCTTCTATCTTTGGTACTCCTTTTGCCGTATTGGGCACCCCGCGGCTTGCTGGTTGCTTTGGGAGGTGCCTGGTTAATGGCCGCCTACACATGCTTCATCGTGCCAATCCTGATCTCTGCTAACTACCGGTATCCAGCTAGGTGGTACCCATCAGTCGTGAAATTAGCGCAAAGTAAGTACTGTCTATATCTCAGACCAGTTAACATGAAGTGAAGTTAGCTTAAAATTATTTTATATTCTGATATTAAATTTTCCTGAGGCCAAATGAGCGAAAAAGTTCTTACAATACAAATTTAGACATTACTTTAGATATTATAAATCCCACGGAAAAGTAAATGTCAATGCGTAAAATGAATTTATATGTAAATATTATTGCATGAATGATCATACGTAAAATACGAAAATAGAGATATCCGGCAAAGTAAACAGAAAAAAACAAATTGTAAACAGTGGGGTGTGCCAACCTGACCTATGTCCATCTAATTATATAGTTTATGCCGCCTACGCCTTTCACATTAAACCTGCACCTGCCGCATTTTTAAGATTTTTACGTGTACCATTTTTATATTATATTATCTAAGTTTTTATCGTTGTTAATTGTTCGTCTAGTAATTATCAAACATTAAATAAGTAACAAGCATATCTAAATTCTGTCACGTATCATCATTATTCCGAATATGCAAAATAAAATCTATGTTATCAAAGTCAAATTGTTATAGTTCAATATAGATATAAAATTTGATATCAGATAACACTCCATGGAGAATTATTGAATTCTTACGTTTGAAATCACATTTTTAAATAATATAAATAATATATTATAATAAGAAATAATAATCAATTTAAAACCAGACAGACAATGTAACAAAATGCATAAACAATTTTAATTCGTTTTGACACCTACTCTTGAATCTTTGAACTTCTGATATTCAAGTGAAATAGAGTATGTCTGCTTGAAATTGATTGAATCAGAAACAGCCTGTTTAAACTTCGTACTCAGAATAATATATGTCAAAATTTTAAAACGATTACTCAATAATAAAAAATAGAGATATTATGAGAACCATGTGACCATAATTATTTTATGAATCATCAACCCTTCTGTATTTATTAAAATGATGTTTTCTGGGAAGCCTCGCTATTTTTATTTCCATTACTAATAAATATTTTAATAATTTTCGTTGTCTCATTCGTTATTACGTACATATTTCATATGAACAATTTACATAAAAATAAGTTTTGACTAACCGACCCTAGACATATATATTTTTGCTGTCTATTAACATAGTAGGTCTGCGTTATATAGGATTAAATTTTGTTAAAGATTTCTACTCATACTAAAATTTAAAAAAATACCCGCATTATCTTTTTAATGAGTATCTATCTTTTTATTAGTGTTCCTATGTGAAGAATATGTTGCCTAATGATGTCGTATTTAATTCTGACATTATTGTTTGTTGTTAAAATACAAACGCGTAGATTCAGAGACATATGTAACGTAAAATCGTAGCTATATTTTATTTACAGTTCACACGAGTTTGTGTCTAGATATTTATGTACGATAGTCAGGTCATTGTCGATGCGATGCTGAATGGAGCAACGGAAGCTGGCTGACCGCCAGGCTTCGTGCGTCAGACAAACTTTTACTTATATTTTTTGGAGTTAAACAAACGCATTACACATGGCTTAACTTTTTCTCTTATTGTGAAATGCGTAGCGTTGCTACGTCATTTTGTTTTTCATATTAAATTACTAAAATTAGAAAAATTGGTTATTGATATCTGCTCTCCGAGTTTAAAGTTCACCTGTGTAGATATGTTAATAATTTTTTGTACTCGTATATCTGTAATGGTATGAATATAAATATATACCAAAAATCTAAAATTCTGAAAAGATACCTTGGAGAAAAATAAACGAAAAAACCATATTAAGAAGACTTACCAGAGATTGTCGTATGGCTAAGCTGAAGTGTTTCTTCCGAAGGAATCCAGCTCTGAACTGTTTTCTTTCAAATAATGCTGCCCTTTTATATTGAAATGTTTCTAAGGGTTGTCGTTTGATTATCAGAATAGAAAAGGTTTATCCAAAAGTACAGCAAGCAGTTAAAATATTTACTAAAGATTTTTTTTGTAAATCCCGGTTGATTATTTGTCCTGAATGTGCTACACAAGTATTTGTACAATTTTTATTTAATTTATATATCTGGCTGGTTACTTTAAAACTTACAATTTAAAATGTTCAGTTTTCATTTTCATTTTACTAGGTTTCTTTACTGTGTAGATACATCTAAATACTTTACATACATGAAAATCGGTGGCCTAATTCAATGTTCTACAAATACACCTTCTGATACATTCAGAAATTGGAATATTGGACACCCATAAAGAATTTGCACTTTTCTTAAAATGTTTTTTCATTATTATGAAAGTTAAAAGCAAATTTTACAACCGAAATAAGAGTACTAATACATTTTTAGCTTATAACCTAAGAAAATATCAGCTTTTCAAATGCACTATATGAAATTATGTTACAGAAACACAATTTGTAAAACTTTTGTCTCTTTACCTATCTATTTATTTTTCTAATTTCCTGAACGACGGGAATTTATGACGTGATTTTAATTAACATAAAGACAATATTAGAAGAATTGATTTCAAACTATGCTTAGTCTACTTTGAATTCAACGTCATCATCAGGTATTTATAAAATGAGTGGGTAAAGCCAGGTGACACTACTAGTAAAAATATGGTACTGTCTACTTACTGAATAGATCGGGCAAAGTTGGTTTTGTTTTAATAAAAATAACGATAATTTATGCAAATCTAATGACTTGGAAACATGATATCTTAGTGGACAACAAAAAGTGACAGGACACAACTCAGTGCTTGTATATTAAAATAATTATTTAGTCAAAACAAAAGTTCTACCTATAATAAATAATGCTAACCTGTCCAATAGAAATCTATGAATTATTTTAGTTTTTAACTTTTTTGAATGTTTATTCTATAAACATCATTTGCGTTGCAGTTGTAAAGGACACATTTTGCACTGGTCAGGTGGCAAAAAACTGAAGTTTATAAATTTGTATTTTAAAAATTCGTATACTAGTTAAAAATGCAGGGTGCTCACTTAAGCATCTGTGTTATGAAACTGGTTAAAATATCAATTGTATTCTATATATATAAAAATGAATCCCTATTTTCCTTGGTCACGCCATCATGCGTGAACGTCTGAACCGATTTCACTTTTTTTTTGTTTGTTATTGTCAGGGGAAGTTTTTTATGAAAAAAAAGATAAAATATTACGCGGACAATTAGTTAATTTAAGAATACTTATTTAAGAACTAGCTGACCCAACAAATGTCGTTTTACCACATAAATATATAAAATCTGGGGGTAAAAATATAAAAGTTGTATGTATTTTTATATGTTGTGTCATAAAAAAATAAAAACAAAAAATGTTATCTAATAAATAAAGAAATGAAATTTAGGAGTGGACCACCTTTAAAATTTAGGGGAATGAAAAATGTATAGTAGCCAATTCTTAGATTTACTGAATATGCATATAACATTTCATAAGAATCGGTCGAGCCGATTCGAAGGTATATCGGGACGAATATTATGACACGAGAATTTCATATATTAGATTTTAGAAAAATAAGCTTTGCGCTCAAAAATCTTAAAATCGATATTTTTTCATTCATACTGGCATTTAAACTAAGACCTACTCAAGGAGTTCCTAAGGAAAGACAAAAGGTCATGAAAAGAGTGTGCTTAATCGACCAGCGTGTATGAAAGCATTAATGGGAGTAGAGAAGCGAAAGGAATTTGTTAGGACGGTAGGAAGTGCAAAATCAATATTGTATGTATGCCTTTTTTAGATACCTAATATAAAAATACTAATTAATAATTAGTTGAAAGTGTATCTGTTCGTTACTCTGTCTCGCCTGAACCACTGATTTTTAATGCAAGCATAGCCACGGATAACAGGTAGTATATAATAAAATGTATTCTACGAAATCCATTTTACTCGGGCAACGTCAGGCTGTAACTAGAGTCAACTAGAGTTGAATGATACGAATCGTATACGATTTTATAAATAAATAAATATGTCTAGTAAATGTCTAAATACTAGACCATTTATCATAAATCTAACGTTATTTATAAATCAATGATTGTCAATCTAATTAGTACCATATAATCTTAGAAACGATATATTTAACATAGGAATTTCACATTTTACAAATACATATGTATATGTATACCTCCTGGAGACAGAAGTTCACATTTCTTTTTCTATTGAAGATCGTAGTATTTATTTTATGGTAAGCCTCCTATTGTACATTGCCACCTGTAGTCATTATTCATAAATATTTTAAAACACAGAAGATTAATTGTAAAAAATGTATCCGATGCAATGAAATGTATTATACTCTTATAAGCGTCATGAAATAAATGAACTTATACTTAGAAACGAACTTAATACATTTTCAGAAGTGATAAGAAGATTACGAACACCAATAGTACGTGTCCTCGCCGTTCTCAAAACAGCTTACTCTCCAATTGACCGAGCTGAACGTCTCTTTTTGCAATTAAACAATCTTTCTACTATGATTTGTCAGGTAAGATTTAATAGTGAATTAATTTAAACCTAATTGTGATCAAAAGTTATTGTATGTTTGTTACTTCTTGTCGCTAAAATGACAAAGAGGATTTGAATTAAAGGAATGAACATAGTTGATACCGTGAAGTAACATAGACCAGATATTTTTATTCCGAAGAAATGTTGCCTTGGCATGGCGAAAGAAGTCAATTAAAAAATCTTACGACAATTAGCTAGTACTATTACATCTTATATTATAATTATATATAATGAAGCCTTTTTCACCTGAATACATATAAAATGTCACATTCGGTTATGCTATTAGCCAAGATACTCTAACAAATACAATTTTCTAAAACTACTTTACCTTCATATTATTAAGTAGAAGAAAATATATCAAAATATTATATTATCTCTTAAATATTAACAAATGTTTTCTACTGTTTCAGTTACTGATCTTCACTGCTTGTGACAGACTTTTCGTAGCCAGCGGTCGCCTAACCTGCCTCTACTCTCTTATGTTTTACAACGTCATCACCTACTCTGTCAATTACATACGGGAAATATGTACAAAGGAAGACTGGACACCTTATGTCAATGTGACCCGACATTCTCAAGTTAAACATCTTGCCATGTCCGCAACAAAAATTGTGCTGGAATGGACGAAAGCTGTCACTTTCATCGTAACAATGACTTTTATACTTTTAACTCTAGGATTGGAACAGGGTTTAGAGCATTACAAACCGACACTTCTATACACTCTCATTACAGGCACTTATTACTTATTAACAGAAAAAACATTCCTAGAATTATGGCCACTAGCTTTATCTGCTCTTAAACTAGAAAGACTGGAAGGTATGGAGGCCTTATATTGGGGTGTTTGGGCGAGAAGCGTGACAACTCTTATAGCGATACCTCTGGTGCCTGTTTTAGCTTGGAGCGAGCGATGGAGACTCGCTGTCTTGGTCGCTTATGTATGTGTATACGTGCATGGACGTCATAGACTCGGAGAGGTACTAGTCAAACTCAATGAGGCTTGTGATTCGTTAGCTCGGTTTAGACGAGCGACGGCTGAGGAGATATCCATATTAGAAGACGTATGTGCTGTGTGTCTCGGTACCATGAAGTCAGCTCGTGTGACACCTTGTGCCCATTTCTTTCATGCAGACTGCTTGAGACGATGTCTGGCTGCTTCGGACAGATGCCCTATATGTGTGAGACCATACGTATTCTGTTAATATATTTGATGATTGACAGCTTTTTAAAGACTGCTGGCTTAAAGATTAATGATTTAAGTCAAATATGAACAGTATTATAACGAACGAATGTAACAAGGATATATGATATTATGGTTATATAAATATAATATTATCTATTGTAAAAATCAAATTTCTCATTTCTCCAGCATATATTTTTATATTAAAAATACGACTAATATTTAACATATTGCAGTGAATGGATATGTTAATGAAAATTTCAACACTAGATACATACCTATTTAGTAAGTTTACCATACGCTTAGTATACAATTTATTTATATATACTTTATTTTCTTATATTTATTTATATATATTTTTATATTTATTTATACAAGGCATTATTATGTCCTCAATGCATGGTTTAAGTGTATTGATTATGAAAATTACAATAAAATATATGTTTAAATAGGAATATTTCGAGGTTTAAATTGAATAACGTAAAAATTAAGTAATGATCTGAAATATTTCTAATAATCATAAGGTATATTTTTAATATTCTGTACGTACCAAACTTACTGAAGAATTCCAGTAAGATTTTATATACTTTGTAGAACTGCAAAATTTTTACATTAGTCGAGTATATAATCAAAATATAATTACTATTTTCAATTATTAAATAAACGGGACTAAATGTTTTGGCTGGGTATCATTATAAAATGGCAATTTTTATAATATACATATAAATATATTCACATGTTAATAGCTAGATATTGTTTAGAAGAAATAATGACTTATATATAATTTTTGAGACGCGTATCAGGTAAATTAATCTATTACATTTATGTACATACAGTCCAGAATGTTTTTGTGTTTGTATAGGAATCAGATGTAAATATTTATTTATCAACTTTTATTCATATATATCTATTAGTTTCTTACACCATTGCTCTTTTGAAATATGAAGTTTTTTTTTTCAAATTATTTCTTCACTTTTTGTTATGAACTTTTATATATAACTTTTATTAAGAAGACAAGAATTTCTCCCAAAAATCACACAATTTAAATAAAATATTGTACTCTGCAATATTACTCTATAGCACTCTATTTATGGAAATCAAAGGTTTGGCAGTCTACACCAGATTTTAATTTCAATAAATAAGACTAAATATTAAACTTAATTAACATTTTGCTGACAAAGATTGACATATAGTTTTAAAATATTTTATGTAATTTAATAAATATTATGTATAACTACATTCTCACATATTTGATTTTAACTACCTTATCAGAAATTGAAGCTTATCTTCAAAAAATACTATTAAGATAGTATTATCGGTTCTTTTCGATAATTGTAAACAAGCTATAATGCATTTTTCATTTTTTTCATATTTTTAGTTTGACTTACACAAATAAAAAAAGATGAATTATTTAAACTACGATCAAATTGGCTATGATCAGAGTTACAACATTGTCCGAAAGATGGCAGGCACCTAGTATTGAACGTTCATGAATAATTTTCTATTACGTCAGCTAAGTAAACTGGTTATAGTAGTGGAGCTGCAAAGAACTGTTTATCTTTTTTACTCTAACTAGTTTTCCTCATTCTATTTCATGTGTTTGATTTCATTGTTAAGCGAAATTGAACTTTCAATACAAGAAGATTACTGTCAGGCTTGTGTCGTTGTTTCGTGAGAATGGTTTCCCCGACTCCGCATGCCCGTATCGCGGATCACGGTATGTCAGTCAACGTGAAAAATATAGTGGTTTCGACGTATTTATAGGGATTTTTAAGCTTTCCTGAAATATTTTTTATCGCGTCTGTTGGTGTTATTAATTTATTAATGAAAATTGAAGTCAATTTCTATGGAATGCCCTTGAATATTATTGATAACTATGTAAGTTTTAGATTACTTTTAATGGTTTTAATTTGGTATTATTTAAGGAGAAATAAAATAAGACCAAAATTATTTGTTTTTCTTCTTGCAAAATTAATTTTTATATGTAATTAATGTTATTTATAAAACATTACCGTCCTGAAGGTAGTTGCCTAAATTGGGAATTATATGCTGTGGTCAATACTTCAATAAAGTTGCTACTATTAGTTCAGAAATATTATATGTAATATATCAAAAATGTTAATAAGTTAATATATACTTCTCGATTGTCCTGACCTTGAAATTCAAACGAATTGATAGTTCTCCATGACATCATACACTATTGAGCAAGGATATCTAAAGTCAATAAGGTTGATCCTGATATCCTGATATCCTGCAACTAATATGATATCATTCTTTATAACTACTTAAAGATTAATAATATTCGCAAGCGTCCGAATTGACAATTTCAAACCTACATTTTTCCAGCAGTGTTAAGAAGGTAGGGAGGTATCAACGATACTACGTACCTATCTAAAAAACTTAGAAATTAATTATGATGGGCTGCTTGGTGTAAATCATGATCATAGATATTACTTCAATATGACACATATTATATTTTTTAAAAATGTACTTCCGTTCAATATTTTAGCCATTATACGTATCGAAAGCACAGGCCGAATTTTAATTTTTAGGTTGACTGCGGTGCCACACTTTGTTTACATACTTGCTTATCAGTAAATGACAAGCAAAGTCGAAATGATAAAAAGGTAGGTTACAGGTTTCCTGCGCTGGATATAATGTTAACTAATCATGCGAAATGCGACTCTTTAATGACTTTTAAAACAAAATCATTTTCACCCAAATTCGCCAAAAAGGTGATAGTTGCGTTTAGGCTGAAGCGCAATTCTATAAATATGAAAATAAATCCTTTAAACTAGAAAAGATCTTGAACAGCTTTCAAAGAATTCAGGCATTGATAATTAAGTGAGAAATAACATTTTTGATGTACTAACTCTTAAGCATAATAAACACAGTCTATATTAGCATAAAGTATATATAATATTAATACTACTCGTAATATATAATTCTTCTATAGTACCGAAACAGACACATAAACTTCGAAAATAAACTTTGAATTAATTTACCCAAAATTAAGATGATTATCAACTAGAAGAGGTTGATAAAATAAACATGACAGCGAGCTAAGCCTTTGGAAAAAGCAAGTTATCAATAAGTCTTGGAAATTTCATGAACTTGATAAGGAATTAATTTGGCCACACCTTAGACCTCACCAGCGCGGTGGTTAAATGTCTTTTACTGTTCTTAGGGCCTGAAGCTAAACTAAAAAACATAGCTCATAATCTATGAATTGGGTTGGGATTTTAATCAATTAATAATCTTCTATTCTTATTAAATCAAATACATGGTTAATTATGAACGTCGATTAATATCTAAGTTAACAATAATTTGTTAACTGAGATATTAATCTGTTAGGATCATTCCTAACAGAATACTAATCGTAAGTTGTTAGCGCATCATTAACTAACTTTCACTGCTTAAGTATTGCATTAAGCTTATTTAAGTCGTCTTGAAAATTGGCTCGGGACATAAACATAAAGTTGCGAACATTAAAGGCCGATGTTAACCTGTAAATTATAGACCACAATTTCATAAACACAACACCGAATACGAATTAAGCATTGCGTCATCCGGTTGACGAGATTACGAGTTGATTTTAATTATAGACTATGATCCGTTGTTGCCTATTTGTTTCTTCGTTGTTAAAGATCGGGCCCCTTTGGTCTTGAAATGAATTTTTTCAAGTTTTCAATTAGATGCTAAAGAATTAAGATGAAGATTCTTACAATTAGCACAATTTAAGATCAATATTGTTGTTGGAAATAGTTGGGTATATTAACTTGTTTACTTCAAATCCATTAAGATTTTATCTTATTATTATTTGTAAGCTATATACATGTAGACATAAAGGTAACTTTAAAATAAATTATTCCTAAATGATGTATTTTTAGAACACTATACTGCGGTGTGAAATTAGGCTATTGAACTTAAATTGTTTACCAGCGGCAATGTTAAAATTTTCATATTTTTAGATTATGTGAATATATTTAGTTCCCACAAACAATGATCTCAACAGTTCCACGAGTTCAGATATGTGTTAATATGTGCAAGTTAGTGAATCACAATCGATCAATGTTCATTTACACTCTCCGTGGCAGGGAATCCACAGCGTGTTGGCCCGAAGCCAGCCTCATAGAAATTTCTTATGTTTCTCTGAGGTCATATATGAGAATGTGCTTATAAAAAGCAGAATGGTATATAGACTACAGTACAGAAAAATAATAGTAATAGTGAGATGTGATTTCAGTGATTTTTTTTTTTACAACGATATATCTTGACGTCTGCTAGTGCGGATCAGATATAATGAGTTAGATAATCTTAAGTTTGCGTACATCTCAAATTTATTTATTTCTTTTATTTCTCCAAATACTCGAAATAAAAATAAAATAAGGCCTTAAAGTTGGCAACGCATCTTCTAGATCTACTGATCTTGGAGGTGTCCATTGACGACAGAAAGTCCCTTAATAATATATGTATATAAGTGAACTGTATACTCGTTTGTCTTTCTATTGCATAAAAAAAATTATCTTTCTCAAAAGGAAGCCAGGTAGTATAAAATTTACGTCAAGATTGTTTACTAAACCATCGCATAACTATTCCTTTCTGTAATAATTATTTTATCTGATAATTAGTAATAAGATAAGGCAAAGTTGATACTTGTTTTTGTATAAAAATTAATAAAATCTCAATGTTTAATTTTCGAATGGAAGTAACATGCTAAAAAGCGATCCCAACATAGTATATTACATCAAACCGGTTGATTTCAGCTTTGACGAAACCAGTGTATAACAGTAAATAACAGTACATTGTAAATTGTTCATAAACAAAAGATATTTCACGTACCTAGTTATCTACCACGACATCCGCAGTACGAAATACATAAGAAAGTTTATAATTTATTGCCATCTCACCTATTAATGGTGCCTTTTTAATACTATAGTTAATATAAATATATTGTAATAATCAATAAATAAAGTACACAATTCTGGTAAAATAACACATAAACAATATAAGTTGTCCTATTCACTAGTTAAAATTCGAGTAAATGTAATATTTAAATTTAGTTCCACAAGGAATAACTTGATGACTTTGGAAAGGGAATAAATTAATTTAGTTTCCATACAATAACTAATTAATTAACCACAGAATCGCCTGACAAAGGCCCATATTATGTAATGATGACATAAATGTTGTTTCTAATAATATTTTTATCTAATTATCTATAAACTGTAATAAATAGAAATAAAGTGTCGGGATGTAATAGTTTTTTTCTAAAACCCAACAGAAACACAATTTACACAGATTTCGTCTGACTTTTAATTCTGGATAATAATCAATATGATTTTCATAAAACTTTTGCCAAAATTTATATGTATGTATTTCACACAACCACCACCCTGAGTTTCACCTAAACTGTATACATATAAGATTTGTGAAAAAAATCACCTCCTGGTGTTCTTCTAATATAAATCCAGATTGGTGCGGATGAAATCGCTAAGCAGTACAATTAAATGTTGTATAAGTAATCTATAATACTAATTTACTTTATTTTTTAGATAATGATGACAAACAAATTTCGAAACTTGTATTTTCATTACAGTCTTAAAGATGTGACCTTGAGGTTCCAGCAAACATGACTATACTTCTTTATGACTATTGCGAGTTGGAGGAAAAAGCTTCAAACCAACTCAAAGCATGGAAAGGTAAAGTAATTACATTATTATAATATTGTAAATGGGAAAATTTGGTAGGAAAGCACTATACATATAAATAGTGTTTTGTTATAACGAAGTGAAAAACAGTCGAAAAACTGAGGTTATAGACAATATGAGTTGTTTTACTTGAATAGTAGTGTTTCCATTCATTTTAGACTTAAGATCCATATTTTATAATCTGCAGTCTCACCTATAGACTAAAATTAATGATTTTGGCGGAATTGAAGTTAACATTTAATATAATAACGTGCATTTTTGTACTACTCACAAATTATTTTCATTTGAAAACTATCAGTAAATGTGCTAATTCTATATTAACCCTAATTATTATATTAAATATATATTTATGCAGTCATTTATCGCCCTGTAATACCTTTTGGAAGCTTGAAGTCGTACAGTTTTAACTCTTCCTACATTGTATCTATTTTTCTTAATTGTTTATAATTAATACTTAAGTGTCAAGCTTTTCAAAATTTGTTAACTTATTAATTAGGGTCCTTTAATAGGTGCTGGATTCCCAGTGTCGATATGTGATATCTTTATACCCAGAAATATTGTTTGTATGCTAAAGATATATGTATAACGCGTGTATAATAAAAGTTAAAAATATAATGCAGGCGATATAGAACGGTATAAATTTATCAAACTAGGTCGGTTTAATGTGGTTACAGCATCGGCAACCGTTCACTTCGCAAACATAAAATAACTTAAGTTTAGAACAATGTTTATACTTTTCGAGATAGACATAATTTTTGTATAGGTGTATCCTGCACGTCTTTTGTTTTTCCGTAATTACCGCCCATATATTTTGAAACACAAATAAAATTTAACGCTATTTTTTCAGCATGGCATTTAATAATTTATGCCCTAGCGGCTGTATTCGGAATTCTGAATTACGTGTTTCTTCAGAATACAATGGAGTTAGTTGATAACAACTGTGTACTATTTCCACGCCAACTGAGTTTCAAAATGGTTGATGTATTAATCGGAAACACGCTTTATCAAAATATCGGAAACATAACTAACAATGCTCAACCTGGCCCCGTCCATTTTGATAATTTCACTGACTTTATGGAATCAAATGGGAAAACCAAGGAAAATGAAATAGAACCTCAACCTAACACCACACTCAATGACTACACTTTTTCTGGTAAGATCAGTTATTAATGCATCTTTAATATTTATAATGTCTCCATATTATATATGTCGTAATCAGGTATCTACGTACCAATTAGTACCTAGTAAGTACCTATATATCTTTTGAGGAATATGAGGAATATGAGGAATAGAAATATGTGTATTTTTAATTTTCCTATTTTGTATTTTGGAAACAATATAATAATTTGGTTTGTATGTCTGTATCCTAAGTAATATTATAAATACGTAAAAAAGTTTGTTTGTTACGCTTTTGAAATATTGGTGCTGACGGGATTTTGATAAATGATAATGAGAATGGATATTAGGAATTGGTTACTTTACGAAATTATATCTTATAGAGAAGTGGGACTAGAAATGTGGATCAATTTTGTATGGAAAATCTTATTTATGCTTCTTATTAACACGAGGCAATGATCTATAATAAAATGTTAATATTCCAGTCGAGGAGACACGTTTTGTGCTGGATACGTCACGAACGCTTTTTGGATATGACAGTGATTGTGAATTTGCTGAGTACATTCCTATTATGTCGTTAATCTTCGCGGCCGCATGGGCGACTCTCTTCACTATGTGTCCCGGAGGTGGACACTCCAGATCCGGGTAAATTATGTAGAATAACTTCAAAATAAAAAATATATGCATTCTTTAATAAGCCTTACCAAAAACATCATACGAACTACAAATTATTATTATCCTTCTTACCTTAGTTCGTTAATAGTCTATGCAATCATTAGGCTATGTATATAGACAGTGTAAGGATAATATAATTATTACCCCTGTTATACGCACTAGATATGTAAAAATATGTTATATCTATTTGTCTTATTGTCCTAGTCTACCTCAGCCCTGGCGGATATTAGCGCCTGCGTTAATCTTCGCCATTGTGATGATAGGGCTAACTGGGCACAGCTTTACCAGGACCAATACCGGACTCGTAGAATTTTGCTCAGCCTTTTATAATGTTACCAATGCAACAACGTAAGTGTTCCTTAACTTTACTGCAAATCTGTTGATACTTATAAGATAATATTAATTGTTATATATATTCATAAAAAAATTAAGTAACTAATATAGACTATACTTTGAACAGAAACACAATTAATAAAATTGTTATGCCTCACTCTCCACATGTATACCTGGTCCATTTAATCTCCGAAACGGATTAACCATTTTGACGGGACTTTTACTGTCAGTTAGGTAACATTAAAAGGAGTAAGGTAGGCTCTAGAATAAGATACCTGTGACCACTGCTAGATAAAGTAAATTGTGCTGACCCTGGGTAAATACGCTTGTAACGAAACGGTTTATATACAGTTGTTCATCCTTGGATCCGCACTTGGAGCGTTCCTGGACTGCACTATGGTCATTTGGTGGGCGAGCGGCGGCGACAAGAGCGGCCAGCGCTGGTGTGTGGGCCAGTTGGGCTTGCGCAGGCGCACTCTTCCTCGCGCGTTGCCTCATCGCCCCCGACTTCAAGATACGTCGTACCGGAGCTTATTTAAAAGATCCAAATAATGTAAGTCCCCAGCACAGCAATATGTCAACATACTTTTGAAACATTCGGTATCATAGGCTTTCGTAGTGTCCTTTACAATTAAATAAGAAGTAGTGGAAGTAAAAGTAAAAATATATATTACACTGTTCCAATAAACAATACTTAATGAAAACATTCTAGCTATATAATAGCTCTGATCAATAGCGTTGTTAACTAAATTGATTTTACAAGGCTCCTAATTGGTTTCGCCCACAATCTACATATATTGTTAAAAATACCTAGCAGAGCTTATATGTTAAAAAGAGGACTTTTCATTCCAGAAAGTGACGCCATATTTGAAAAAAGCAAAACGACAAAGAAGTAAGGAATCGCCATCTAAACGAGACTCAACTTCCATAAGATCTGAGCCTACAATCACAACGGAGCTGGTAACGGTTTCGATAGAGCAGGGCCAGGACACTGCCCCCACTTCATTGCAAGCTACCCCCATTAAAACACCACGCAAAGAAACTATAGAACTAACGACTTCGCCATAGATATTAAAACAATTTAAATTATGTGGCAATGTAAAGCTTTCATGACCTCAATTCTTATATAAACAGAATACGATATTATAATTGTACTTGACTACATAAAACTTTATTTTAATTGACTGGAAATACATAAAAGATTAGTGTCTTAATTTTTGTATAAATTAAAAAGCCAACTAAAATGCTCAATAAATAAGTCTACGCTTTTAAATAATTGTTAGTACTAGCAAAACATATTTATAGAGTTTAAATCCAACATTCTTATACACTAATATTAAGACACCTTACCTATGTAATTGCAATGTTGATTTTCAAATAACATTATTTGGAACGTGACTGAGGGGATAATTTTATGAGAATTATTTTTTGAATAATAATCTTCTCAAAAAAAAGCTTTATTAAAAATCGTATTTATGTTTAGCCTAAGCATTTCAAATTTACATTTACTTGTAATAAAGTAACATGATTAAAATATATAATAGTTTTATTTTGTTCCTTCCTATCTCTTGAGGTAATTAAATAAGATTTTTTTTTTAGATATATTCGAAGTATTGTAAAATTCATAGAGACATTGTGTTATAAAGTTAATATTTTACTTAGTACAGTATAAGAGAGATGAATAATTCTCTTTACACTATATATTTTAGTACAACATTTTTAATTAATGTGATTAAATTAGTCGAAAATTATAAATAGTCGAATTCACTTTATAATTATTTGTAACAATTAAAAAATATCAAGAGATTTTAGCATAGAATATAAATATAATGTATGTTAAAAATTTTAAAATAAATAAAACGCTCGTATTTTTAACATCCCAAAAATCTTAGACCTGTGGTAGATCTTGAATTTTTAGATCCTTGATAAGTTATTACTTACTGCCAAACGCAGTGAGCTCAAAACCAAGTTATAAAATTATAAATGTCCAAAATTTTCATCTGTCATGCGTTACACGATAATGGTAATGAACTAATGACAGAATAGGCGTTAGGCACAACTAGGCCAGTGAAACCAGAAAGAAAGGTAACAACTACCACATTTTTAGGGATTTAAAAGCTTTTATTATAAACTACGGACGTGTCACGATTTTGTTCACATTAGTTAAATCTACAAAAAGTAACTTTCTCTACTTAATAAAGTACGAAGGAATAATTAATGTATTTTGTTTTAATAGTAGCTTTAAAAAATTGTTTTAGGCTTACTTAAGATAAAATTATTATTTGACCACAATATTGGTGGTCAATAAAATTATTATACTATCTAATATACAGTAACCTTATAATCTGTGAGAACTGTCAAGTTGTTTCAAAATTCAAATGGCATTGAAAAATTTTAAGGCTAAAGATAGAGATTTTGTTGTGTCAGTTTAAAAACAAATTAAATATTGTCGTTCATACGTTAAAGAATCACATTTAAATACCTAAAGACAATGATCTTATACCAGGTAAACAAATACTTATCCAAACGACGTTATTTAAAAGATTTTTTACGATGTGTTCATAACATAAAAGACCCACCTAGAAAATGCCTATATCCTCTTGAAAGTAGAAAATTGCTTAAAGTTTCGGGATCTGACGCCTCAATATTTTTGCAAGGTCTCATTACAAACGATATGCGACATTTCGAAGAAGGTTCTAAATCAGTTTATGCAATGTTTTTAAATAATAAAGGCAGGGTCTTGTTTGATACCTTAATACATAAATGGGAGGAGTACTCTTTTCTGCTAGAATGTGATCATAAAATTGTGAATGTATTAGAGAAACATTTAAAAGTATTCAAATTAAGGAGAAAAGTTCAAATTGAAGATGTAAATAATCAATATAAAATATGGGCGATTGTAACATCATCTGATTTAACACTCAATGAGAAAATTGATTCCAAATGTGAGATAAATATTTTCAAGGATCCAAGATTAACTGATCTTGGATATAGGTTAATATCTGTTACACACATGAGTGGCCCTCAAATATTATCTGGTTTAGATAATGATATAGTTGTTGAAAGTAATGAAGAAGGTTATAGATATTTAAGATATAAATTAGGAGTAAGTGAAGGTGCTGATGACTTACCTCCTGGAACAAGTTTCCCTCTTGAGGTGAATTGTGACTATCTACACGGTGTAAGTTTTCATAAAGGCTGTTATATTGGCCAGGAACTTACTGCTAGAGTTCACCACACAGGGGTTGTACGTAAAAGAATAATGCCCATTAAATTTACAGGGTCTGTAAATGAGAATATACAAAAGGATTCAATAATTACAGCTCATAATAATCCTAAATTAAATTTGGGGAAAGTCAAAGGTGTTTTAAAGAATTATGGAATAGGTTTAATTAGAACTAAGGAGGCATTAGAATCTAATAGTTTATGCATTGGAAAATATGTAGCAGAAGCTGTCAAACCATATTGGTGGCCAATTGAAGCTCCTAAAGAAATTATTAAAAGTGAATAATACAAAACAAACTGAAAATTTTCAGTTTGGAATAAGATCTGGATCAATTTTGTGTAAGTAATGAAAATAGATGAGGAATAATAAAATCTGGAATTAGATAAGAATCCACTGACCTCTTTTGATAAGTGTATTTACATACTATTGACTGGTAAGGAATATAATATAAAATCTATATGTATACATGTTTTATCCACTACAATGTAACCCACAAAATTTTTATAAAAATTACTTTTTTTTAAAATTTCCTTACCTTCAAGGGAAAGTATAATTTTAATTTATAACGATGATTAAAAGGGCAATTTATTACAGATAAATGGAAACATCTAAAGAAAAACCTGACCATATTCCTGTATTTCATGACTTCACCTGTGGCAGCTGTGGTCTTAAAGAAAAAGTACATTATAAAGGGACAAGCCCACCATTTTCTCGTAATATAGAATTAAAATTCACTAGTTACATTATGAAGGATCCATTCAGTCCAGCAGGCCACGGAGAAGTTTTAGTTATAGGTTCAGATTGTGCGTTATGTAACAAAGCTGTATGCGTCAGTAAAGAATGTAGTTTATTTTATTGTAAATTATATTGTTTAGACTGTGCTAAAAATTCTATTGATAAATTTCCATCAGAAATTAGGGCAAAAATCAATCAATGGTCATAACTTTTAAATTTAATTATAGTATTTAAAATAAAATACTCTTATATAAAATACTGTTTACTTTGGCTTTCCAGTCCGATTTACAGTATTTATTTTAAATTTTTACAAATGAGTTACAATAACACGGTTAATTCAATTGAACTTTTATGACAAATTGCTAAATATAATACATATTATGATTATACAAGAATGCTTACCGCAAAACTAAAAGCTTATATTATATTCTGCGGCAAAATTCACATAGAAAGTAAATCTTAGAAATAATAAAAAAAAATGTAATTACAGTGTAGCTATATTTATGTTATATATATTAATAAGCTCTAAAATCAGGACAAAATTAAATACTATATATTTTGTCTCATTAACCATCCATTCAACTCTGATTGTTAGCACCACATTTCATCATGACCCTTTTAGAAAATCGACCAGTGACTCTAACAGTGTAACCAATATTCAAATGCTTAAAATTTAACAGCAATTACACGTAGATCAACATTTAAAAGTGACTTATTTTATTGCTTTATGTGATCCCTTATTACCTATGGGTTGAAATAAGATAATGTTAATTCTAACTTCAATAAACTACATCAGATTCCTGCTGTCTCGCTCTTTATATATAAATGAAAGAGTATGCTATCTATCTGACACTGGCGATAATTATTACGTTATTGAACCAGGTTTTACGATGAAATCAGAAAAGAAAATATCATATCTTTTCTTTCACTCTCAGAAAGAAAAGATAAGATGTTTTTCAGTTTATACCTTAACTATCTAAAACACCGATAATACACAACATTTGAATCTAGGCTGAAATACTTGCAGCTGTTTCGTTGGGCAGTGTCTCATTACTATTACATAGAACATGCATAATTATCTTTATATAGATTTAAGATTAATGCAATTGCATTAAAATGCCACATTTACTATGAGAAACCATAAACTTCCAATATTATACTTTGGTTTGATACATGTCACACCTGTATCACAAGAATGATCGCATCTGTTATACGTGGCTGGCGATTATTGTAATACGCGTATCGCAGAAACTTTTTTTTTTGAGTATCTGTCAGAAATGTGAACATCTTATTAAAATATTATTGCAACGACTATGAATGATCGTGTTGGATTTTTCAACAATTGTCAAATTTCTCTTATCATGATACACCATTTGACTAATGGATACTTGATAAAATTTAGATATTTATGTCCCTTATATCTAGGAAGCGTTCCATATGAATTAGAATGATTTTAATTAGTTTATTTATTTATTTTTTGTGATATATTGAATTAGAAATCCTTTAAAAACATTCCCTGGTAAAGTTTGAGACGTTTTTGATGATTGGCTCGCAAATATTACCAAGAAGAATCTTTAGCATGTTTCAAAAAAAATACATAGCAACCGATGAAACATAAAAATTTAAATCGTTCGGTTCAGCTTGGAACGCCCTAAGTTTTAAAATAAATAATGTAACTTATTTCAAACGTAAATTTCGATAAAAACTTTAATTACAATATCATATCACTACATTTATCTAAAATTGTTACAACAATCATTATTATCAAAGTTGGTACTGGCCTAAGTTAAAATGGAGGTCTATGACAAATCAAATATATGGACGGGTGTAACTTACAGTAGGTACAAAATTATTTTATATTAGTACTGGGGTATCTAAGCGAGCAATTTCACTCTTAATAGGTTTTAATACGTATAAAAAACGTAAAACTTAAAAATCATTCACAGCCGTAACTCAATTTCAAAAAGCAATTTTTATAAAAATGGACTTAGGTGCATATATTGGTATAATATAAAGGTGTTCTACATTATTTTAAACATCAAACGAACCAGATAAGTACAATTTTTGAGTTTCATAGACACTGGACAAATTTAAAACCTATGAAGATTTTAATATTATTATATATATATAAGAGTAAATATATTAAAAAAAGTATTTTTCAGTACAATTACAGGTAGCAGTGGTAATTCTAATATCTTTAAATAAAAAATTATTTCAATCAATACTAATAATAACTAATAGGGTTTATAATATCTAAATTAGAACACACAGCTTAAAATCGAAAACAGTCTTTAAACAAAATATAATTAAACCAAAATATTTTTATATCACTAATAACTTTTTTAATACAATACAATTGTTAGAACGATTGAGCGGATTATGCTATGAGCCGATTTAGTCTCGTCTGACACATTGGTTTCTACCGTATTTGAAATTAACTTTATTCATTTCTTCTAACATATTTTGTAATTCACGAGCTGATAGGTCATAAATGTAGTCTACAATAATTTCATCCACGACTAATAGCGCCTAACTTCAAATAAAAGGACACAAGGATTTAATTCATAAAATTCAGATAATATTTATCAGCCTACCTTAAACCCGATTTTAGTCCCCTCAAATGAACATAACACGAGTTAAATTAAATTTTAAACTCAAAAATTGATCATAATATGTAAATAACTTCACAGAGAAAATCTTGTGTAAAATAGTTAATGTTATAAATTGCACACGACAATCTAGACGCCAGCATCCATGCATACTATAATTTTTATTAACGCACTGCAAGATGAATATATAATATAAATAAAATCAATTATTATTTATATAAACTAATTTTAAATTTCGTAGTATTTTTCGACGGTAAGAAAAAACGCATCGAAAGGATCTCAAAATAAATTTACCCCTCTAACTGATTGCGCGATGATAAATAATTGCGTGCAATGAAACCAAAACGATAAAATATTAAATACATCACATCATTTTGTGATATCGAACATGGAATGTATGCGTAACACCAATTTTCATGTACATACATTCTTATGTACAAAGACTAACAATAACGATTAAATTACGAATAACAGAAGTTTGGTGCAATATTAAAACTCAAGTAATATAAAGCACTCCTATAGAACAACACACGAAGATTGACCTCCTATGTACTTATTATCAGTTATTCAAGAAGTGCCAAAAAACCTAGGGCGGGAATATGTTAGATGTATGGTTTGGATATTAAGACTTTCTACAAAAATAAAACCTAAGGAATTGAAATAATGGAAAGTCTTACTTTAAAACTCCCAAAGATATTTGACAATTTTTGCCATTACCTAGTATACATATAATAAATTATACAATAAACAATCTACAGCATCACAAAAAATTTCACCGAAACTATACGGAGGCGCGATAACACGGCACACATATTTTTCACACTTGTAGTGACCAAAACACAGTGCTTATACATTGACTGCAAAATGCCCGTGGCGTGAGTTCGACCAAACAATAGTAAACTTCATTCGAGTCATCTCGAAAATGTATCAAAAGCTGTAGGTAACACAATTATGCCTCCTGTAGTAAGGCTTCATTCATCACACGGTAAAATATAAATTTATAAATTGTCTTAAACGAAACTGACGGTACGACTTTTTATCTTTTCATATTTTTTAGAGATTCATATAGAAACATATAAAATCAAATTGGTTAAAATCCATTTTAAACACTGGATAGAGGGCACCGAGTGAATAGAGTACTGCGGGCGATATGTACGTGTTAGATTTTACTTGCTACACGTTAAACATGTTCAAAGTTCGTGACGTGAGCCGCCACGGGGTAAGCGACACTCATTCGGGCAGGAGATGGCGGACGCGTGTAGCCAGAGCTTGCACGGCCTCGTCCAGCTGCGTAACGTAGTCCACACGAGTGGGCGTCGGAACTTCTTCGTCGGGAGAATCGTCCGAATCAGGCGGGATATCATCGAGGGTCTCCTCTACCTCGCTGCCCTCAGGCGACTGACAACGGCTCACTTCGTTCACTGGCTCGGTGGCCGTTTCACTCTCGGCAGTCTCCTCCTCTGTTAATAGGGCACATAAGATTTAATGAATTCCTTTGTATACGTGCTCTTAGAATTTTCATAAAACATGAACTGTTACGGCAAAGTTGTAGTGAATGTTTTAAAATTCAGCTCCAAGAAAGTGATATAATTATAAATAATAAATTGTTTATTTACCTGTTGTATTAAGTGGTCGTTGCTGTAGCGAGGTTACGGCTCGTTGTAGGTGCGCAGCGGTGGCGGGAGGCAGCGAGCCTGTGCTGAACAGCAAAAGAGCACGTACTCGGCCAAGCAAGGCTCGAGACGCACAACCACTCAATTCCTCCACGAGCGCTTCTACCACGCCACTAACGGCGCCAGATCCGCTCGCTACGCTGCCACTACCGCTCCCGCTCGACCCAGCACCCATTGGACACACCTGCAATGCGAATGTGTTGTGAGGAAGTGTTTGGTAATGGAATGCGCATTAATATTGTCTTATATTCACGCGAATATCATATATATTTACTTAAAATTATATTTTCAAAAGAATTGGCATCTAATTATAATTTCTAAAATAACTTGCAATAAAATTACAGTTAATGACTAATAAACAGATTCGAAGATCAAACTGCTCTACTAAACTTTAAATGACACACCATAGTATTCAAGTATAGGAATCGCTTACTTTTGGATAATAATGTTCCATAAATTCATAAATAATAGGATCTTCCAAAGACTCTCTCTCATCTAGAAGAATGGCGTCAATATATTCCGGTAGAACGCTGCACTCCAACAACATTTCTTCTAGTTTTGCGTCCGCCTACGATAAAATTTGATTATTAACAACATAATATTTTGCCATGTTACTGTATACTAACAGAGTGTAAAACCTGTCGTCTTAAATTGTTATCTGCACTAAGTAGATTATGTCTTAGAGTAGACGTGTAAATTTTGGATTTCAATTTATTTTTAAACTCACGCTGTCCTTATTTGTATTATTATAACATAAAAGCAGTAAATACTGGTGTGACGAGGAATCCCGGAATAACTGATTTATAATCTAACCATCCTCAGGATTCCTATTTCGAATTGTTGAATTTAAGATAACCGTATTGAGATCGGTTGTAAGTAACGTCCGGGTATATCTTACGGGCGTGTTAGCGATGTCTCTCCAGAATGCTGCAAAGTAGTTGAAGCGCAACGGCACCGCTTCTAATGCACACAGCGCCGATAGTAGTACTAGTTGTTCTGACATGCAACGCTGGTTCCGCGCGACGCGACAACACGTATCTACAAAGTTAATCCATGTGCAGCAAAGAAAAACGATTTACTTATTATAAAGCTGTTGACATCGCCTTTGTGCATCAATGTTTGATGTTGTATTCAAGTTCTTTAAGATTTGGAAAAATGTTTAAAAACCAGAATCGAAGGGTAAAGTCAGTCCTAGGTGTACTCTTTTAAGTTTAGACCCATAATACGCTTTCTGATTTACCAGGCATTTACCCTAGTGAGTGAATTTGGTTTATAATGGCTATCAGGTTACCTATGAACTTGTGGTAGGGTCTATAAAGAGGTGGCGGTGCGTGCGAATGTGAACGTGTGCGGCTACGTGGACGTGACGGCGTTCGTGCCGCCGCATGCGCATCTGCAGCCAACGGTACTAATGCACCCAATGCTGCTCCGCCACCTATCATCACCAACTCGCGGAGAACACCTAAAAAAAATTAATGTAAGATCATTTTAAATTACATTCATCTTCTGACTAGGAGTAGTTTATCGGTCTATTATGCTCTCACCTAGAGCAGCGCGAGGTAGAAGCGCCGATCGCTGATGCAAGTTTAGCAGAGTAAGCAAACGCCGTGCGCACTCCGGCCAATCTTTACAGGCTAACAGCAACGCGCGCGCTTCTTTGGGTTCGCGGCGTGTACGAAGCGTACGGCAAAGAGCGCGAGCCCACCGTAACGCAGCAGTAAGTTCCCCGCGCACGCCGTCCCCTACGGATGTGCCTGTTCCCGCTCCGCCCTCAACGTAAACGGCGTGTAAACTGTGCAATGCCTAATAAAACAAGTCGATTTATATAGAGTCCATTAATATTGTTAATTTAATCGTCTGCTGTAATATTATAATTGAAATATGAATTTTAGTAGGCTCAAAAACTTAAAAGAAAACCGCTTTAGATTAAGAAGGCACATAGATAAAATTATACAAAAACCCAAAAGACATAATCGCTTTACACAAAGTTAATAGCTGTCATTAGTTTATAGATTATTGGTGAGAAAATGTTTTATTTCAATTTCAATATAAAACAATTGTTATACTCACTTCAAAAGTCATTTGTAGACCTCCGTTATAAACGACATATAACCTATCATCTCCGTTTTCAACCAGCGTGCAGAACGCAGATATGAGCGTCGTCCATGATGTACGACCGTTAAGACCTATTATGTTAAAATCTTATAACAACATTATAAAGTTTATGTTCATTTTATAAAATAGTAAAAGGGACCATTCAAGTTTTGCTTTAAAATATATACTAAAATTGTAAATTAATTTATTTAATATGCACATGCGTCGTTATGAATCACAATGAAATTGTGTCTTGAACTTCATGTGTTCATTTTCAATTTCATTGTTATGTTAAAATATTAAGTACCACGTGATCGTAATACGTTAAAATATAACTAAAAACACACAAAAACAAGTGTATAATTCACTGTGAATTATTTTAAGAGAGATGAATTTGTAATTTATGTGAAATTCGATATTTTAACATCAAAATTATTAAGTCTGCTGTCCAATGTAAGCTGTTAAATCAGTACCCACAGCCGTCAGTACACATTAGCCACCAAAGTTGTTAACAGATGTCAAGTGAACTTTTTAATTGACCAATGATCCAGAATGGGAATTTTATTGGACAGTTTGGAATTTCTTGAAAAGCCCCTTGTTATGTTGGGGTTGATTTGTTACCCTGTAAGTAAGCAGCGAGTGTGCTTCGCCTGAACGCGGCTGCTTCCCGCTCGTCAATCTCACTTCCATTAGTGGCATTGCTGTTGCTGCTGCTTGCACCGCCACCACGCGCCGCTAGAATTCGGGCTAGCCTAGAAAAATAAATAAAGATAAAGAAGATAACCATTTAAAAAAAAATCTTTAATATTTTTTATACAATCTAAAATACTAAATAATGAATAAATTACTAAAATAATAATGCTTGTATACATTAATTGCAAATTTAAAAAAATAATTATAAATTTATTTTTCTTACAAAATACTATTTTGGAATAGACCCTTGCTACTCATAAACGCAAAGAGATAGAAAATTTAGGTGCCGAAAATACATTTCATCAAATTTTTTTAATATTGCACCTTATGTGTTTGGAAGTTATATTTGTATTTTTTTGACAATAAATCTTCCTGCAATCATTCATACTTAACAACATTATATACCTCAGCAATTCGTCGGCAGCAGTAGGATAAAGGTGGGAATGCGGTGCAATATTGCGGAAGGCCCAATGTACGTTCTGATGCTGCGCTAGTGTTCTCGCGAAAGAGGCTGAACGTCGGCAGCACAGTCGCAGTAGTGCGTAATACGGTGGTAACATTGCCCGATTATACGCCACAACCTCGCCATCTTCGTGATCCGCGCTGAGAATGTTTTTAAAAAGAAATCGTATTAAATAACTTTGCATGAACGGCCTAACCAACATAGGCAAAAAATACCACAAAAATAAAAGTATCTATATGTAGCATAAATAATATACAGCCCAGTTTTCTCTAGTCTGAGATGTACATGTCACCAATTTATTAAAGAGAACAAAATGCCAAATCTATTTACAGCGACTGGAATTCCTCTCTACCTCTATATTACTTTTTAGATCTATTACAGTATATCATTACCAAAGATAAGACTAACTTGAAGATTCATAAAAGTGGAAAAATAAAAAATCTAGAAGCAAGTATTAGGATCGAAATAAGTTAATGTTAATCATCAAACTCACAGTATATAATTAAATGCAATGTGTTTGATAACTCTTGGGTTTGAAACGATAAGCTGAACATTCTCTGGGCAGTCTACCGACACTGTGTGCCAGAACGTAATGAGAGCCTGTTTATTTGGGTGCACTGCCACAGACGGCTCCGAGATTCCGGGGTGGTAGAGATCCCACAAGTCCATGAAATATTGACCAAACTGTAAGAAAAAATTATAATAAAAGTATGTAACGGGAAGGCAATCCTAAACTTTATTTATAACTAATACAATATGCCATAATAGCCCATTTCTAATATATATGATGAGGTTATACTTTTTGAATGTAGCTGAATAGCTGCACACCTCGAGTTGATCTAAAAAAAATTAACTAAGATTCTACCTAGGTTGAGTACTGTATATTTCACACTCACCATTAACTTCTCAACACGGCTTACAACGCAATAAGACATAACACCGAAATAGGCGGTTAGCTTCATAGATCCGTGCACTGCAATGTCCGTGTACTTGCGAGCCGCCTTCAGTTTGCCCAGCAGCATTGTGTATACCTGGTCAAACAACTTTTCATTAAATACAATTGATAATATTTCTTTTTTAAGTGTCTGACGGGTTACGATTTAAAATAGTCAATGTGGAGAATAAAATCAATAATATGTATTCATTATTTACCTGGTGCAGCGTGTGATGTGCGGTGTCAGGAAGCTTGGCGGGATGATGTGGATGAGGCCGTGAGCGCGCATATCCCGCACGGAAATGCTGCGAGGGAACCAGTGCAACCAGGAGTAGCGCGGCTGCAGCTCGGACTCGCGCCGCGCCCGCTGCCAGTAATTGCTGCTCCACCCAGCGGTCAGCAGTGCGTAACGCCCAAGCATGTGCTACCTTATTCCGTGGTACCTATATTCGTACAAATACACAAGGCATGATTAGTCATTAGCTCATTATCCCACTAGATCGTAACGGCATATGGACTGGGATGGTTAGTTTTAAAGCGTACATACTTGCATGGCAAGCCATTCGAGCGCAGCGTGTGGACACACATCGGCAAGATCCCAGAGCCGCGTCAGAACTAGGTGGGTAAAGCAAGGCAAACCGCTGCCTCCAACAGAGCCTCCGCCACTACCCGCACCCGCACCACTTGAACCACCTCCACTGCCCTCGACAAGCAGCGTCACTAATTTAAAAAAAGGACCGCAACCCTGAAAAGAAATCGTTTACGTGTAGTATGTTAAGCCAGTAAGTTTATTTAAAATATTATACATTTTCAAACATACCTAATAACCTTCGGATTTTCAATACTACATATGAGATAAAATTTAATAGCAATCGGAACTAAAAACTATCAAGTAAACTGAACGGGAGAAATAAACCGATACAAACAAAACTCACTTCTGAGTGTTTAGCTATCGCTTGAAAGATCATATTCACTATCTTCTGCGCCAGCGGCTCGTTCCAGCGGCACAGCGCGAATATCAATGAGCGGGTTTGCTGGAGGTTTAGGCAGTCTCGTGTTTGTTGATACAAGAATGGAAACCCCTGCAAGAAATGTATTACTATTAGAAAAGAAAGAAGCATGGAGTAAAAAATGGTATAAAACTTGAAAGGAAAACAGAATTCAGGGCTCCTGTAATACAGATTTATATTTTGTTATCATTTGCGATATTTATGTTCCTGTGGAGGCAAAACAGTTCAAGTTTTATATCAACAGTCCAATAAAATTAAGTTACCAGTTGGTCGATAGCAAGCACCTTAGCATGCAACAGCGCCTTAGCGTCAGAGTCGCCGAGTGCGAGGTGCCCACCGGTATCTCTGGAACGTTCAACCAATCCGGCCACAAGCGCTACCATCTTATCGAGCGCACCCGGCCGCAATTTGTCCCCCGCCCCCACAGACTCGCTGTTCCCATTTCCACTTCCACTGCTACCCGCTTCCTCCGTCGGAGACTCGATCTGTAAATAAGTTTCACGTACTGTTTTAGGTTTTATGACTAATAAGTGATAATAATCCAACAACAAAACCGTCTTAAACTTATTAGAATAAAAATTTCAAATTAATAATGGTTTAGTTTAATACCGTATTAGAATTCTGCCCCAGGTAAAAATTGACCATGCTAGATATAGCATTGACTCGCAACATAAAACGGCCCTCCTCTTCACCCATTTTGCTAAACTCGTACAATAGACTGAAATACTCTGTTAGGTGGCGCAAGTGCGAACGCGCTCCAGAGTCCATCTATAACATCAACAGCATAGTTTTAAACAAGGTATTTTATTAATATACAAATCGATTTGATAAAAAACAGCCATATTATGTTGTAATTCTCACCAAAGACAACAACATTCTTATAAACCTAGTAACACAGCTTGCTTCGCCCAATTTACTACTATCCTCGCCTTCTTCCATACCCTGTAGGTATAAGGCACAATGACTAGACCTAAAAAGATATAATTATATAGCGTCACATCTTAAAATCGTATATGTTATCTTATTTTTCATATACATACCTTAGCCTTTGTATTACGTGCATACAAAGCCTTTGAAACATTTGCCGAACCATTTGATTCGGACATTTTATTAAGACCTGTAAATTTTCATAATTTTATAATAATAACAAAAATCCTAATTGAAAAATAAAAATTTCTACGTCATTTGTTATTTTTATAGAAATGACAAATATATAAATATCAAAGAAATCTTACTTGCATCGGCCACCAGGTATCGTCCGCCATATGTCCGAGGAACCATTCTGACGCCGCAGCAGACGCGTTGAACTGTTTCGTTACTAATTCAACCCACGACACCATTGTTGGCTATACGGGTCAAAGAATTGTGAATTATTATCATTTTTTATACTTAAATATTGATCCTAAACTACATAAAAAAGGAATATATTCCAAGACAAGACTTCTGTTTAAATCTGGTCTTAAGACTAATTGAATAATTTTTTACAAGACATATTTATAGAGTCACATGTAGGAAGAAGGGGGCTAGTACGGGTACGTAATTACGATTTTCGAAACGTTATATCGAAATTTACTTTGACTATTGATATTGACTTATTCTTTACTATCAAAAATCTTGTCCGCGCGGTGATTAATAGTTTCATTGAGATATATTATATTTTGTTACGGTCATACCTTTTCTTTCGCATGTATGAAAGTTTCAATGAAAAATGAAGTCGACAATCTCGCTGCGACTTCAGTGATCTCCGGTCGTAGGGTCAGCAGCGACTGCGGGACGGAGCTACACATTTGACCCATGAATCTGTTAAAAATAGTGCACTTAGTAAATTTTATCAAATGTTGGTTTAGGCACTTCATTTGTATTAAACTTCTTTATTATTATTTCAAACCTGCAAGAATATAGTAAAATGCGTTCAGTAATTATTCTTTAAACTTAACGTATTAAATTTATATTTAATGGAGCATTTCATAGAAATAGTTTTCATGCAATTAATGTCTTACGTAAAATATGAATGTTGAAATATGTTCTTATCATGTAGGAATTGCATATTATCATCCCAAATCCAATTGAGCAATTCTGCTGGTAAATGAATATCTGGCGTAGAGTCACTGTTGCGACGTTCGACGGTAGATATCGGACTTCCTTCAGCGGTTGACGCCTATTAACGAAGCACAATAAGGTGGAGTAAAATATATATTACAATTAGAATTTAGTTTATTCGTGGATATAAAATTATCGTCATACAATATTATACCTATTAATACTAAAGATATCGAAGCATACCATAATTATATTGCCCAAAATACCTGTGGTTCCTCCTGCTGGCCAGAATCTGATCCTCGCTGAATTCGAGGCGGGCTTAATTCGTAAAACAACATATAGGCACTGTTCGTTTTTTCAAAGGAGAAGTCCATGAATTTATCTGTTACGGAGTCGTAGGTTTTACTCTGTAAGAAAGTGTTGCAGTGTTAGAAGAGCAAACAATATATAAATGCAATAATTTTGCTTATTTGAAAATAATTTTGTTTTTTACAGAATTACATTTTTAAAAATGGTTATTTTTATTAATATTTTGTCTAAACTATCCAGAATTGATAATGAGAAAATCTAGTCGAAAATCCTTTGCTTTAATAACTCAGTTTCGAACCTTGACTTGATTTGAGAGTGTAAGTAAAGTAAAATTACCGTCATCTCGCCACCAAAACATTCTGCAGCGATGTGGGCGGGGTCAAAGGGTTTCACTTCGGCGTCATTAAAGAGTAACCAGCGATCATGTTGCGTGCGCTCGCGGTCGCGTATAAACGAATAGTAGTGTCCACCATCAGCTGTTCCCGTATGTACCGTCACACCAATTAATTCGTACCTACAAATATTAGACAGATATTATTGTCCTATGATAATTTTCTGTTTCTTTTTAATTAAAGGTGAATAAAAATTATCTTCGGGAAGCTTATTATTTAAAAAGTATCATACTCACTCATAATGCTCTTCTTCAAAATTGTCATCATTATCAGTATTAGGGCTGCTTTCACAATCTTTTTTCAATTCAGCCGACTTTCTTTTCTCTTCTATAACACAAATATATATATAATGCAACTATACCGGTCGTATTATATTAAAACAGATTATAAACAATAAGATTACCTTGATACTGTGCAGGCATCAAATGTTTTTCCACATAGCCGGACATATCCAACCGCATTGGGAATGAGAAATGGGTATTAACTTTCTCCTTAAGCATGGTGAGCATATTGAAAGTATACCTCATTGTGTTGAAACATAGTATTCGCGGGAGCTTTTTAAAACATGCTCTGTAAAAATAAAATATTTAGTTAGTGCACAAACTATGAAAGCTATTTTTCACTTTCTCATTTTATTGTCACAAATATATGTATATACACATATGTCACAAAAGAATTATTTTATTATTTTAGGAAACAAATTAATGTTTCATGAAAAGCATTAGGTTACATTTCATAAATGTATTTGAAAAAGCACTATTTATTTGTTCATATTTTATGGACCGCCTAACCAATAAAATGATTGCTATACTAGTATAGATTACCCACCGTTTCTCAGCCCGGACTTTGTTAGAACAATGTGAGCACGTGTAACAGTTATCTCCTTCGAGTGTGTCTTTCACGGTGACTTCGTCAAGACTCTGATGCAAGTTACGCATGTCAGCCACTTGACAACGAACTGTGTAGAACTCTTCTAGTGTCCGGGATACGTGCGGGCAATCCTGTATATGTAAGGTACTAAATTATCACGTGACCAACTGAACTATTAAATTATATGATGGATCATTCAAATATTACGAAAGCACTAAAGAGAATGATGCATTTACTTTTTATTTTTCGGATTTACTACAAAATCTTGCTTTGATGAATAATATACTTCCGTATTTATATATTCACCAAAAAAATCTGACGCCTTTAACTAACTTAATTTATGAAAATTTTACAATTTTGCAAATTCTCTTTAAAAGCCATCCAGATTAAGAAAATATTTGTGCTTAATTATTTGGGCAAGTCATTATCAATACATAATATATTCAACGTACCAATGACACCACGTTATTACTAAGCACACCGCAAAACAAAGTCTTCACAAGTTTCTTCAGTTCCGGCGTCATTTCTTCCAACTTTGAGACAAGGTCAATAAAAAATTCCGCCATATCTTTTTGTTCACCTGTATTCAAAGGCTGATGGTCCATTTGGTAAACCTTACAAAAACTTCTAGGATTGTATGCTTTCCTTTCACTCTCCTGTAAAATTTTCTCATGTTAGTTTGATTAAAATTCTGTTAGTAAACGACACTCTGTTATTTAACCAGATACATGTACATTTTGAAGCTTTTGGCTTTTTAAATCAAACAATCGTACTAAATTAATAAGTAAGAAATAAATATTCATCACTCACAAATATCATACACCCAACAATTACAATTACACTTTATTAAGCTCAAAATAAGCTTCAATTTGAGCAAACTTATGAAAATTTTCACAATGTTAATACTTAGAAAATAATACCAAGAGATAAGCAAACATCCGCTGCATCTCGTGCAGCGTAGCGGCATGGCGACTATTAGCGGGATCAGCGCGAAGTATAGCGTCGCGTGCTTGGGGCATCATGTACAAGTGCTGCATGCAAGACGCCATATAGCACGTGGCGCCCAGGTTCGTGAGCCCCACATAACCACACTCCGAACGTGATTCTTCGGCTGGCCAGTAGTCCCATGGATATGACGATGCTGGCCCTGAACAACAAAAGATGCGTTATTGATATAGCATAATGATCCAGTCACACAATACTCACGAACACTCTTATTTCAACATCATAGTCATTACGTATAAAAGTAATGAATACAGGCACATTTCTTACCAGGTTTATGATGTTCCATAAGTTTCTGATAAAGCACCATATAATTATCGGGAGCGCCGCGGACCAATTCTACGAGCAAATCGTACGCTGCGGCCCGTGACTTCTGAGACTTGCATTTCGGTAGGTTACGATGAGATGGATTTGGGACGTCAAATAGAAACCCGAATATCTGAATGATAATGATTCGCAGGATTAGCTCATTCTTTTAAAAAACTATATACTCTTAAGATCAGACATACATCCTTTAAAAGAGTGTTAGTAAAATTAAATATATGTAAATGTTCGAAGCTATATATTTATTTGAAAGAATAGTTTAATAATCTGATTAAAATGCACCGGTTGTCAATACGAATAATATTACACAAACCATTTCTAAGGTTCTCGTTCCCAGCTCGGATGTTTTGAAGGTGAGAGGATGTTTCAAAAGATGAGTCAGCAGGCTTAACTGTCCATATAAACCATCATCGGGTGTACATGGCTCCGAACGCTTTTCTATTATTTCCCGTTTCTCTAAAGAACGGCTAATCTGCTCACATAGTTCATTAAGGTCGGGCGCTCCGCTGTCTTCAGAAAGTGCTCCTTCTAAAACACGAACCAAATCAACATAATATTAACTTTAACTTAAATCGAATATTAAGACGTTGGTTAAGTATCATATTAATAAAAAAAATAAGCATTAAAGAAGTCATTATAACCAAGATAAATAATGTACTTAAAAAAGAATGGAATTCTAATAATAATCTTATAACAGTTATTATGAAAAAACATGTTTAAAGGCCTTTAATGTTACCTTTAAAGAAGTCTTCAGGTAACCCATCTATCAATCTACACACAAGCCAGAAATAATCTCGGCAAGCTGGTCCATACGGCTCCTTTCCTTCTTCGGCGTGGTGGTGTACAACCTTAACAATCATTTCAACTACATATTTAATGATCCTCAAAGAAAGATATGAAATAAATTAACAGTGCCTCACGGTTTTACCCCTCAAAGGTTTCTAATGACAATGACGTTTTTATACATCTTTTGCACTTTTTTATACATACTTGCCATTCGACATTAGCTAAAACAAACAGACAGACTGGCGGCAAATTTTAGTAACAAGTACTAAAAAATCCTACGCTTTCACATGCCATAAAACACAAATTTATTATTTTGATATTACGAGTACAGACAGCGATTACTGTTTTATGTATAAATAGAACATAACCAAAACGTAACAATCAGTAACCTCGTGGTGATGATGGGGATGTTGATGGTGAGGACGCATGTCAGCGGCCCGTGGTAGATGCTGGAGCAACAATTGCAGTAGCGGCGCTAAAACTGCCACTTCCCCACCCGCGCAAAGCCGGTATAGCGCACTTCCAGCTTCACGTCGAACCTAAAAAAGCAATTATCAATCATGTCAGGTGTCGTGTAACATTAAATACTTTTATATCGTGAAATTCAATAAAATATAAAATAAAAAACAAATGTTTCAAAGCATTATTTACGACAAATTAAAACATATTTTTTATGTGAATACAAACGATGACGGATGTTATGATAATATTATTAGATGTGTAAAGAGATATTTTGTCTTAATAAAAACATATGTTGTGACAAGATACAAGTGTAGCATTGATAATCACCGCTGGATCAGCATCGTCTAATAGAAGCCTTGGGGCAGCTTTCCGTAGGGCCCAAGCGAGCGCGGCCGCCTCCCCACCACCGCGAGCCCATACCACACACATACGCATTGCATGTTGCACCACCTGAACATAGATATCGTCTTTAAAATAATTTGTACATTTGTGTCAGGTATTTATAAGCAGTATATTATTTTATCGTAATCAATTTAAATTAATATAATTAAAGAAAATTGAGAATATACAAAATTAGCATTGCACGGCAGTTTTACCCGCCTTAACTTTTTAGATAAATCATTATAGAATCAATGATGAACATTATAGCCATATACCGCAGTTACACCTGTGGGAATTTTATGTATACAAGACGATGACGATATAGATGAGCATGAATAAAAAGTCGCTTAGTTCACTCTAATGATACATACTCAATTTATAAAATTTTGTTTGTCTAATTGCCAGTCAAGAGTCTCGTCAAAACTAGGCTAACCGATTCAGATATTAGACGGACCTAACAAAAAGACAACTAAAATTTTATAAATTGGGTATGTGTTACAGGTGTGTCTACGGTATACATATGTTATATGCATATAAGTAATTATTTTGATATTAAGAATAGACACTAAAATGTTTTATAGATTTGTTTCATACCTGCGCTCGTCCCCAAAATCCTGTCTTGTAAGTGACGGGTTCTTTAGCAGTAGCTGCTTCACAAAGTATCGATATAAGCCGATCTGTTGTCTCCTCTACGCTCATTAGTTCCAACAGTACCTATGAATACATACATTTATTTAAATAATTTCTACAATTAACTACATTAATATTTGTGTGTACAGTATTTATCAAAAACTATCGCATAAAACGCATGAAAAATAAGCTTACCGGATGTAGTTTAGGTGTTTGTCCACCCTCAGAACAAGGCAGTGTCCCTATACGGCACAGTAATTGTAGCAACAAGGCTAAACAATCTTGCCGCCATTCGCTATCGTCGCTCCGTTGTAATACACCTTCGAACATTATATTTTCAAATTAAATTAATTCACATTATTACTTAAGATATTATTAATGGGTATTTATGTAATTTGTTAAGTCACGAATATTATAATCAACTATAATCCATGGGAAGTTTCTTATAAATGTCAATTTGTACTTCATATTCCCAAAGAATTATAGTGAAATATTCTTTTGTGTAAAAAATGAATTTAAACTCACCAGACATCATAATATCATATAATAATCGTAAGCCACCCTTTTTTATAAACAGTTCATTCCAATTTTCAACGCTAGTCTTTTCATCAGACTTTTCTAAGCTCCCTGTTAGTATAGTCGAACTTTCTTTCACATTTGGACTGCCATTATTTGAACTTAGTTTATCAATAATGTGTAGAGAATACATGAGTTTCTGTGGACTTGTGGGATCAAGGAGTTCCGGTAACTTATTTTCAATGGGACTTTGAAATGCTTCTAGCAGTGTCGGGTTGAGAGGTACAGCCTGAAGGATGTCCCAAACTCGCCGAGATAATAGTTGCGCTTTTGTATGAGCCATGAGTTCCTAAAAGTTAATATAATCTACATTTTAGAATTTTTCAACAGTCACTAGATTAGAATCATTATTTAAAAAACATCTGAAAATATTGACATAATACAAACTTGTTCAACATATTTATACTGAACCGACAAAATACACTTATTGATATATTGTATTTTGTATAAATTAATGCAATATCAGTACACAATATTTATCTAAAAAGTATGTTAATAAGAAATATCACAATACATTTTAGTCGAGCCCATTTTACTTTTAAGTTTTAATTTCTAGAGTTGTGACAGTTATACTCGTATAACTCACCCCGTTGGTGGCCAACTCTTTCATTTGTCCCAATGCTTGCATGAGTGTGAAGAGCTGATGAAAGTATGTAGGATCTAGCAACAAGTGTGTTGGGAGTCGAGCCCTTGCCGGCGCCGGCTGCGCAGAGGGCCACTCCGCCCACGCACCGCGACTTCCCACACCCACAGATACGAATACCAACTGCAAATTAAGATCAATAATGAAATTACCCATAATCGTCGATGGTTTAATAAATACGATCCATAATAAATCCAATCAATTGTTCAAGCAATGTGTTAAATATGCTGATATAATAACAGTATTTTTTTTAATTTATTAATTCTAATTTAAATAAACAAAAAGAAAATAAATTTTCCTTTAGTTTTACCTGATTATCTTTAAACCCCATATCGTATAAAGTACGCTCATCATAATCGATAGTAAGCTCTTGTCCTTGAGTAATCATCCTTAGTGGACCATCTGTTGATAACGCTGTCACAGCTTCTTCACCTTGTATCTATTAGGATCAAATTTTATCGTTTAATTATACATCTCACAAGAGGTTATATTAGCAGGGTAGTCATATACTTAAGATGTCACATATGTTGTAGCTTCTACGACAAATCTGTAGGTAGATAAGCTCTTTTCCGCGACTTTAATGCTTTTGCATATAAAATTAGCTACTGCCAGCGGCTTCACACGCTTGAGGTATGATAAAAAAGTAATTAAAAATGTTGTGATCTATATATTAGAATAAATAATAATTATAATAGTATTGTGTTATGTAGACATTTTAAATGTTAAAATAATAAATATCATGCACTTATATTAGAAAGAGTTATTAAATTTTTTTCACTACCTTCTTACATCAATAATTCACCATGAAATTGCTTATAGAATCAATATAGATAGATTAATAAATTTATTTAAGTATTACGCACCTGCTTTTCCCACCAAACATGTACGTGCGCTCGCAAATGTGCAACCAAATCTGAATGATGCAAAGTAAGTAGAGCTCGCGGGCCAGCTCCAGCTGGCTGTAGGGTCACGCGCACACTGCCCACGCCTGTAGCGCCACCCTCCCAAGCCCCAGATTCCGCGAGCGCCCAACGACGCAAGTGGTAAGCGTATCTATATTAAATTTCATCACTATAGGTCAGAAACGTAATAACTTAATTCAAGATTTATATAACTCAAAAAAAAATCATTTCATGACTATATAAAATAATATTTTTGGTAGAAAATGTAGACAATATACAAAAGGCTGCTTTAAATTGCACGAATGTGAACAATTAGAGAACGATTCAAGTAATATCACAAACTCTGAACTAAAAATCATAGTTAAATAATGAACTCTTTCTTAACAACTTAAATATCATCAATACTATAAATTATGATAAATACATACATGACAGTAACATTATAAAACGTGTCGCATATTAAAGAACCTTTTTGCTGAACATGGGCATTAATTTTTATACAAATAAAAACTACTAAAAATGTAACACCAATTCGGAAGTTAAATAATAAATGATGAGCATTAACTAACCTTCTTTTAAAGGTATCCAAATGTGTTTTTAATAATAGCAACGCTCTTTGTATGCACTGCAACGCTGCCTCTTCCGTCATATGCTCATAGATGTTCTGTTTATCCGTAACCTTTTCCCCTTTATCTTCTTCACATTTATCGTCCTGGTTAGATGTACCCTCGCCATCTTGACTTTTAGAAATTAACCTTTCGGCAGCAGATGACAAATGAAACATACATTTTGATACAAAATCATCTTCCTGTTGTAGTTGCTGCCCCATGTAGTAACTGTTTAAATACTGGATGGCGCCCATAGATACATCTAGAAATATACAGTAATTCTGTTTCAAAAGCGCATAATGTTTAAGAATTTTAGATATTACGTTGTTAGGTATTTTCAACCGCTTAAAAAAGATGTTTCTCCAAGTTTCCAACGATCTCTGTACAAAATTAACCATAATGTGTTGATCAAAATAGAGGGGTAAACAAAGAGACAAATTCATTGATATCTCACTGAAACTTGGTTTTCACATAAAACTAACCTGTACTATTAGCTCTTAGCGCGATTTTCCATAGGTGGTCCATGGCGAGCGTGTGAGGATGGTGTGGGTGATGGGGATGCGCGTCCCCAGCGCCCAAAGCCATACGGGCAAGATTACACAGCTGCTGGTATAGACTTAGGCCCATTATACTTATTGTCTGCCATGAGTAAAGGTTAGCATTAGAACAAATATTTCTGCTAAACAAAAATTAAAATTAATCGTAAAAATATGGAATTTTTGGAATTATAATTATATATTTATAATAATTAATTTATTGTTATTATTGTAAGGACTTGTTTCGCTATAGCACTATTTTATCGCATTGTAGAACATCCGAGTGAATATGAGTATAATGTGGTTTACTTTTATGTATCTTAGTTCACGGTAATTTTACTTGTATGGAAATATTTAAAATCTATTTCGTTTATAATAATTTAGAGAATTTGTTTTTTAGATTATTTTATTATATAAATTAATTATGATATAAATTAATGGTTTCTATTTCATAAAGTATGGCATATAAGTTACGATTTTTTTATAAAATACCTCCGGATCCAGTGTTGGCATTTTCTCAACATACAAAAATCGCAAAGCATCTAGTCCCAGTGCGTGCTGATCAGGTGACTTGGTGTGGGACAATAACCACGAGTACAAGCAATCGGCACATTCACTCGTCCCTTCAACGACTAGACACTGCCATAACTCCTCCACTTGATCCACTGTGAGTCTAGAAAGTAAACGGGCCTTTTATTATACTTCGACATAACAGACAAATAACTTAAAAATTCAACTCGACTACGTCACTTAATACTTACTTTAAATAATAAACAATATCGCGAATTCACCTTTTACCGAATTATATTATATAGAAAAATAAATTCAACAATAAATACAAATTGAATAATAATCTGATAAACAAACACGAGTTAGTAAGATGTCAAAAAATCCATGGTCTAAAAACCATCACTATTGAATATACTATATAATATATTAACCTATCAATATACTTATATTCTTTTCACAAAATAAACTTTCATTATTATTTTACAAAGGATAGTCTGAAACCTTACGTATCACCGATAGGAATAGGAAAGTTGCATGCATGATTACAATTTTTTTAGTAAAAATATGTGAATAAGGGCTGACGTCTGACCTGAAGTGATGAGGCGATCCAACTGGCGAGAATATGGCAGTAAGAAAGTGTAGACGCACAGTGAGCTCAGTGATGTGCGCATAGTGTTGCGCCTCGGGGATCGGCTGCCCGCCACCGATGCAAGCCGCGCGCTGCTTCACATAGTGGTGCAGATCCTCTAGGAACAAGCGCATCATGCCCCGCTCGCGTTCCGCCCACATCACCACCTGTTCATGGAATATTGTTACTCGATAGTTTCTTTTATACTCATAACTGTTATTTAAGTAGTTTTAATTTTTGGCGACGCTTTCATCACGAGAAAATGAACAAAGTATATTTGGTTGTAATGGTTGTCTACTGATAAATGTTATGAATAAGTTGACAGTATAAATAGTGTAGGTTGACATAAAACACAATCATTACATTACTCTTCCAAAAAAAAATACCTGATGCATATCCATGCCGCGTAGTTGTTGAAACGATGAGAATAACTTCGGTAACAGTCGTAGCGAGACCGCGACAGACCTTTTAAAAATATTCTCTCTTAATAAATAACATTACATTATTAAAATATGATATTACAGTAGAATATTTATTAGTATGTACCTGTGATTAGCTAGGTTGTCTAGACATCCTTCAATAAATTTAATTCTGATAAACTTGTCAGTACTAAAGCACAGCAGAGCACACAGAGCTTTCTCTGCTTCTAACGCGAGTCCTTCGCCGAGCTGCTCCTATTAAGATTTAAACTAAGTATTAGTTATAAACATATTTGATTGATTGTATAAAAGAGAGTTTGTTAGATTATACGCTTACTCACCAAAACCTCTATTAGGACGCAGGTGATCACAAAAGGGGAAGTTTCGTAGTTTTGTGTATAATCAATTTTAGAGTAGTTATTATTGTTTTATAGTAAAAAGTTGCGAACGCTTTTCGCTACTTTTGACAATCAAAATTAATGGTTATTATCTTTGATATTCTATGTAAATATCGTGAAAACATACAATAGCACCATCCTGCAAGAGGTCCCAGAGTAGCGTGTTTCCGGGGCGGCACACGTCATCTACGTTGAAAGGCAGAGCGCCGCCCGACACCACACCGCCTATTCCCAGAGCACCCGCAACCAAACCGCTCACTTGGTAGTCCGGCATACATTGTGCCTACAGCGCACAAGATCAAAATTTATTTAAGATGTTAGAACATCATATACTTTGCTGTATATCACCTTTTACTTGTTTTTAATAAATAGTAAGCTTCTTATACAATGAATGTGTTCCTTATTTAGAATATGTATTTGTTATATAATTTTTTAGGGTATAACTGCACAAATTGCTGATTTCTAAGATAGTGATTATGTATCTGTCTGGATTAGATCAGATATTGTGACATCTTATTATAATCATTCTCAAATATATTGCACAATAAAGATTACTGTTTTCTATAGAATTAAAAAAGAGCACAACACAATTTTTATGATAACTTTCGTATTTAGGGTTAAATCAATTTAAGCCTTTTTGAATAGCATAGCAATCAGGTATGAGCCTATAGACCTCCAAGTCCTACCTGAGCAGCCAGTCGAGCTAATTCCTCTTCGCAGGCAGAGTCATCTTCCTCTAGATCTGGGAGGCGATGAGAGTGAGGCGATACTGCTGAAGACGCACTTCCTTCTTCTTCTGATCGCTTATAACTTTCCAGTAGACGTAGCTCCATCAGACGCCTTATAAAATGATCAATAATTCTTAAGAAGACGGTTTTTTTTTTGTCTAGGAAGTAAGTTCATATAGTCGGGTTTACGTGATCAACTCGATTCTATTTCTAACAAACAAATATTTTATTGATGGTAGTTCTGTTATAAGTACCGTATATACTTCGATGTGTTTAATATCATTTATATTTATAGATTAAACGGTCTATTAATATACTTTTACTTGCGAATTATTGCTTAAAACGCACTGTGCAAAAATATTTTTGCAGTATTGACAAAAATAGTATTTCTTAAAATGCCTATATAGGCACATTTTAAAGAAAGTTATTTAATAAAGACTCAATATTAGAGTGAATAAACGCTTATAAATTCTGCATACATAGATGATCGAATACCTTGCATCTACGTTATCACAGATCAACTGACAGTGAGCCGTGTCGCTGCCACTAGACTCTTCTTCCACATCGGATACTGACTCAGCGAGCTCAGTACTTTTTATTTGCGCAGCTATAAGATAATAGGTATATATTTAAAAAAAATCCTAATTAAAGGACAATTTTTTTAGGCAAAATCAAATAAACAAATAGTATATATATTGTAAATGAAGTGTATGGACCATGCACTCACGGAAATGCCTTGTCTTGCCGGGTTTGTGCCTTTTCTTGTACAACTTCTTCTTACGAGGTCGCAGTAACTCTTCAGCACCGCTGCTCGCGCTACCACTGCTTCCTGCACGCTTATTGCGTCTGTGATGAACGTTTACAAACTTGTACAAAAAACAATCATTTGTTCAAGCGACATCTATTTATATTATTAAAAGTTGACATGTGTGTTCCCTAAAATTGCAAAACACCTGCAGTGAGGTTGATGAAATTTTCAAATTACTCTCTTGTAGCAATTAGATCAATGGATTTTTCTTTCAAGTTTTCGTCATCAGGGTATTGTGATGTGTAGCAACACATCACAATGCATGAAAAACATTACTAATTTTAATAAACCTTATATGTTGACGATGAAATGCTCGTAAGATTCTTATTATGAAAAATAGATGATCCTTTGAAGTATATACTTACTTGTGACAAGATTTTAATGTAGTGCACTCCTTTTTGGTAAGTTCTTCACCTTCTCGAAGCCATTCTTGTTCAGCTAATGGAAATAAAAGTATATGAAAATCCGTTTTGATGTTAAAATATAACATTTTAAAATAAACTAGTCTGGTTACGAAGATCGGACCCAGCGCGAAGATGTGACTCGCTGACGGTAGATTCGCTTTGTGAATCATCTTTGTTACGCTGGTATTAGATTCGGAATGCTTTTACGCTGTGCGTTGATATGAATTGGTGGTGTGCAGAAAAACTAATTATGGTTTATAGCACACTGTATTTATTTAAGTATCTTTTTAATGTTGTTTTAAGTAAATAAATAAATAAATAATAAATAAAATAAATTCTACCTGTTAGTTCACGTTGATGTTTACTCTGCTTTCGTGGAGTCGGGCCGGCTTCTTCACCTGAAGTGCTCAATTCTTCACACTGTGAAATGAGCTTAATATTCTCAACATCTAGATTCTAAAAGGGTGTTTAATAATTTAATACTCAAATTTTGCTGATAATTTGAGAACATATATTTCCATCACTACCCTGGTAGATGGCTACAAATGGAATATATAGTTATGTCAGAATACATTTGATCTATTTTTACACAAACTTTTACTTGGGGCAATTTTCAACAGATAAGCTCGATACTCACTTGATGATAACAGGTTTGATTTAGGCTATGATTATTTATTATTTTACTTATTAATAGACATGCGGTATCGGCATATTCATTTTTATTTCAAGCATATAAAAAATATTCAGGAGTTAGCTAAATAATCATAAAAATTTTGCAAGTGTCTGTTACCTAACATGTGAATCACTAATTACTATACTTTTTATCTGCCATATTTTCAAAAGTCAAGTCATTTTACTGGATTAAATTATGACTTACTGGATCATCATCAGAGTTTGTTTGGTCCATACTGACACTGGCTTCCGAAGAGGAACGATGGGGTTTGCACGGAGGCGGTGGCAAACGTGCGGGTTCACCCACCGGGCTATTTACGGACACGCCTGCTCTCCCGCGTGACCACATGGCACGCATTAACGCCGACGCAAGGTATAGGCTCTGCAAAATTCAGTATACATAAATATTTAACTTATATACCCACCCCGACTTTTAGGGAATAAAAAAATTTATTCGTAATATAACTGTGAAGATAAATAATAACTGAAATCAATCTTAACATGTGACGCCTCATGATTAAAAGAAAATAAATCCTACAAACAATTTGTGGGTCCATTATTTGGGAAAGGCACGAAAGAATAAAAATTATGACGATAAAATTGTTACCTGTTCAGTATGTTCTTTTGGTGGTAGTCCACACAAAAGACTGTATAGATGAGCACATGGCTTTGGGGACAGTGCTCTTATAAATCCAGGCAGCAAGTCATACACTTGACGTCCACAGTGTTTCAGTTGCGTAGCAGCCCATACTAACTCCACATGTTCAGATGTGATGCGACCTTCCACTGCTAGGAACTTGAGAATCATGTGTGACTGTTTTATTACCTGCAAATTTATAAATACAATTGCCTATTTTAAAGTACATTATTCTGGACTATAAATGTATAAAAATAGTTACCTGTAGGTATACAAGTATATATTGTTGTCATGTTATATTTTTAGTTTATTGAAACTTGAAGAATTTCATTACCCACCTCTACATGCAAATTAGGCCCAAATAAATGCTCAATTATGTCATGATATGACAACCATGCCGCCAACTGCTGACCAGAATCTTCAGCATCAGTTGCAGACTCTCCAGCACATAGTTCATTGTGAGCAGCAATGTGTGCATTGATCTGAGCTATGCCAGCCAATCTCATAGTCAAAGTACTGCTGTTGAAGTATTTAAACGCCAATGCTAAGCCGTCTTCATCAATTAATAATGGTGTATCTAAAGGTTCTTTTGCTGCACCCCACATGAAATCTATTTATAGAAAACTCAATTACGAAAAATATGTAAAGATAGAATTTTGTAGCACTCAAGGAAATTAGAGAAATCAGTAGAAGCTAATTTTTTACTTTAATTTCATGAATATTTATGGTGCATTCAATCAAAGAAAATATTAATTACTAGTATGAAAATATGCAAAATGAAAATATCCTCACCCGCCATAGATTTAACAGCTGGCAGTCTTAAATCCTTATCTTCTAAACTGCACATATATTTCATTATTCTATTCCTCAGTGGCATAAATTGTTGACCTACTGCTCTAAAATTTAACCACAGCTTTAAATTTCCGACTGCAGCAACAATAGCATGAGCCATTGACAGTGGTAGTGTTTTTGGAGAGGCATTTTCAAAAATTGCTGTCATAGCAAATACTCCTCCTAACTTACAGAATAAATTTACATTTCTTAAGAGGTATGGAGGTATTTCTGTATCATGCAAGTCACAATATGAGCTTAGATTTGTTATTTCTTGGGCTGAAAGATCATCCAGTCTGCTCAAAGTTGAATGTTTGCAGGCTAAATACAGGGGAAAGTTGTGTAAAAAAACTTTTGACACAATATGTAGTAGCTTTTCCCTTTGCTGTAATGGCCATGCTTCATTCTCTGTAGTTGTTGCTTCAGATTTTGATGATTCATCTTTGTCTTGATCATTTGATTCAGATGGTTTTGTACTTTCCTGTTTTAATGAATGTTTTTGTGTTTCTGTATTTTGATCATTTGGACAATTCTCTTCATCTTTTGGATTGTCTTTACTAATCTCTGGTGCTTTGGTTGGTGTTTTTGCAGCAGCAACTAATTCATCCCTTAGTAGTTTTAGCTGATATACAGATAGACAAATAACACTTTGCACAACAAGGTAGAATCTCTCAAAGTTTTTCACATCACGATAACAACACATACACTGCCTGTAATATAAAATGGGATTGTTAATGGATTTTTGGTTAATATGACTGTGTCACTATTATCAAAGACTTTAGTTTTGGCAGTCTTAGATATTTAACTGGTAACTGCTTATGTCAACAGAATAACTCAGTGGTAAAAACTTTATAAACTAGATAGACTAGTATAAACAGAACTAATTAATATTATATGATTAAGATTGGCATTTCAGGATCTTACAGAAAATTAAATAAGGAATTTATTTAACATTTTTTTCTTCATTGCAACTACTGTAATTACTACATTGTGTTTATAAAAATTTAAAATAAATAATTCTGATATGCAATTTAGTTATTATAAATCAATTTATATAATATTATTGAGATTAAAAAGATAAAGCATTGAACATAAGCACAATCTAAGAAATTTAATGCTTTACTACAAAAGACACAAAATTTGTAGCTAATTCCTTCCTGAAAATGAAGATGATTTTAGGAGTTTATAGATACTCCAGTCTTCCAGTCAGACAAAAATAAATTTTAAGGTAATACATATATCCCATTTGGACAGCATAATGATCCATACTAGAAATATATGTTGTTACTTCTTAAATACAATTGTTTTTCCTACTACCCACATATTCGGTATAAAAAACTGAACAAGTTTTTATTTCGTAATTTTTTACTTTCTATATATGATTTAAGTTGTCACAATTACAAAATATTAAAAACAACATTAATTGAAGAAAAATATTTAAATATACAATTAATTACCTTTGAGGCCAGGAAAGTATGTAATTTAATACTGTCTCTAGATCGGATTGACTTATAGATGGATATTGGGACACATCATCGGTTAAACGAGTTTCACCTAAAATATGAAATAAAATAAATAAAAGCATATATAGACATCCATGCCGGTTCATTCATGTATAAGTAATTGATTCGTATTATCTCAAAATAATAATAAAATAATATAAGGAGAATGAACCACAAAACTTCGAAACAATAGTAACTTACAATTTACTAAAAGCTGTGAAAATTCAGAACAAACATCACACATTCTCAATGATTTGTAAGAAAATGGAGCGAAATATTATTAAAATATTATCGCAAGTATTGTTTTCTTTGAGATATTGATCATTATTGATATTTTCGTATCAGAAAACGAACACTGATTCTAAAATGTCAAAGAATCCGTTCCACCATTGTTGACGATTGTTGTCAAAGTAGTGATTGACAATTGAATACACATACCAAATATTTGTGCACTATTGTAAAGATTAAGAATTATTAACGTATTATTTAGCTTAAAAATTAATTCATAGAATAATATTAAAATATAATCTTATTCCATGAATATGAAAATAAATTATAATTTTATTTAAAAATGGAAATGGAATGTCATGTAGGTTTTTCAAAGACCCAGGTAGAATTGACCATATATTTATATATATATATACAATGGTTAGTATTACTCAATATATTTTTTTACTTAAGTACTTAGGTTTACATGTTCACTTCTAATGGCGATATTTTATCCACAGAGTATGTGAACATTGTTACAGATATACAATAAGTCTTAAAATTTTGAGTTAGTCGAAATAAAATACATTTTCATAGATTATTAGAATATTTAAAAATGACAGCCACATGCCGACGGCTGATTTCCAAACTGCAAAAATGTTTTGAATTTTTGACGTGACTTTGAAGTTTCATATATTGAGCGTGTAAAATGAGTTTCCTTCGCGTTTTCTTTTATTATAAATAAAAGAAATGGTGCAACTAATGTATATTGTGTCTAGTTTACACGTTTTACTATGTCCTTTTACCAAAGTTGAGGAAAGTTTTAACATTCAATCTTTTCACGATATTCTATATCATCGCTTTAACCTGTCGGAGGTATAAAAAGACTATCTAATTTTGGATTCTACGTATCTGTACCGAGTGGAAATCATTAATATATTTCTTCCAGTACGATCACAATGAGTTCCCGGGTGTTGTACCGCGCACGTTCATCGGACCGCTTATTATTTCAGCATTATCTTCACCTGTCGTAGCATTGTTCCACTTGTCGGGTATTAATAAATTTTGGACGCAGTATGTTGGTGAGTATGCATTGAACTGTATACTATTGATTTGAATAATTACAAAAAAAGGTACGCAATAGTAGGTCCTAAAGTATTGTTTTCATTTTAGTGCGTTTAACTTTAGCACTAACTGTTATAGCAGCATGGAGTCGCCTGAAAAACACTCTTCAAAAACTCTTTGGCAATACATTTACATGGTGGTTTACTATTATAACTGTATCACAGTACCACTTTATGTTTTATATGAGCCGTCCATTGCCTAATATAATGGTTTTACCACTTGGTAAGTAAATTTTATAAAGATATTTTTACCATTTTCATTTTATTACACCTGTTATTATATTTTTGTACAGTACATGTATAATACATAGTTCTCATGCTATCACCAACCCATATAGATAAATTTCATTACTTTTAATAAAAAATGTTTTTTTAGTTCTGTTGGCATTTGATGGATGGCTCTCTGGAAGACATAAGCAATTTATTATATCAGCTGGTGCAGCCATTGCAATATTTCGTTCAGAGCTTGCCTTGTTATTTGGTTTGTTCCAGATAATTGATTTATATTTTAAGAAAATAGACATAGTAGAGTGAGTACTACTTAATAAATCAATTATAATATAAAAAATGAGTCCTCAGCACTTTCCATGTTGTTGAGGGTGTCCTTTTTTAACATAGATCTTATAGGGCCAAGAAAACAAAAAAATATCTGCATAAGATTCACCTTAACACAGTGTTAAAACAACTTTCATCATTGAAAGTGTGAGTAACTTGTCTGCCCTAATTCTTTAGGACATGTTGGATTTTACTTTTTAACTTCTATTAATAATAATATGAATATTGGATATTATTTAATGTGTACCTCATTTTCAGGTTTTTGAAAGTAACAATTCCAGCTGGCACTGGTTTAGTTCTTCTGACAGTATTTATAGATTCAATATTTTGGGGTAGATTTGTATGGCCTGAAGCTGAAGTATTCTGGTTTAACACCATTTTGAATAAGAGCTCTGAGTGGGGTGTATCCTTTTCCATAGAAAATGAAGTATAATTTGTGTTTATCTATCTGAAATTTAAATATCATCTTATTTCAGAATATATTTTTGATATTCAGATGATAAAATCAGAATAGGTGGTTAACCTTAAGTTTTATTAATAGGTAATCTTGAGAATGATTTCAATATTTTTTTAGTCTTCAAACATATTTGAGGAAATTACAACAACATGTCATGTTCTATATAATTTTAATGTGTACTGCTATTGCTAGAGATTATTATTTATAATATAATAAAAATGTAACTAATTGATGTCTGTACATTGAAGATAATTGAGAAAAACTATTATTGGGGGATTTTGTTAACATAATAGAACTCAAAACAACCAATTAAAATTAGGTTGTCACTTCACTATTGCATTATTATTTTATTCCAATTGGTTAAGAAATAAAAAGTTTATAGCCATTTACAAAAATGCATTGTATAATTGTTCGACAAAACCGTTTATATAATAACTGTTCAGGTACATTGGCTCAAAGTTAATCTACAATATATGATGGACTATAATTATATAATATGAATAAATATTTATATTAAGTAAGATAAATAGAAGTGGACAGATACATTTTGGATAAATTTCAATGTAACTTGGACTTAGGCCTTATATGATGACTCATAATGAATAGAGTTCAGCCTCAGCTGCTCAGTTGATCACGACCACAAATGTGTATTTTAAAAATCACTTGCCTGTACATTCAATAAATTTTTGCGAAAATTATTGTGGGCAAAAAATTATAATATACAAAACTGTCATTTCAATATATTTTATCTTATTCTTCTATACATTTAATGAATCAGTATATGAAGTTAACCAAAAATAGTATGATTGACAACTAGAGGTGGATGACAAAATCGTCAAGAACGCGAGCGAAGTCGGTGGCAAAAGCTAGTTTATAATTTAAATTATCTAAACTATCTTAACTCAGTAACAGACCTCGCCGTTTCTCTGGTACTTTTACTCGGCCCTTCCTCGTGGACTTGGCCCTAGTATCCTATTGATTCCTGTAGGTTGCTACCTGGATAAACGAGTTTTTCCTATTGTGGCTTCTTCTCTTGTGTATATATTATTTTTTTCATTTCTGCCTCACAAAGAACTACGATTTATAATTTATGTCTTTCCTTTGCTCAACGTGCCTTCGGCAATCACGTGTTCTTATGTGTAAGTTTCTTTTAGACCACGGTAATATATTTTGCTCTATGAGGACTATAATCACGTTCTTGCATAATCTAGACTCTCTTTTATATTTTAGATATATTCGAAGGAGTAAAGCACCAATATTTGAATTAATGTTTTGGCTATTGATGGTTATAATACTATGCAATATAATATTTACTACAACTCTAGTATTAGTAGCTATGACAAATTACCCAGGTGGGGTGGCGATGACTCGGTAAGTTAAAAACTATAAAAAAATATAATAGAACTAATCATTTAAAGACAAATGTAACTTTCAATTCATAAAGACAAGCATTTTGTGAAAAATTAACATATTTCCATTTTGGAAGGCAATTCGTGCTTTTGAAATCTTAAATATCAAGGAATTTGGAAAAATTCCTAATTGGACTTTTTCGGTCCAGGATCCACAGTCCATTTATGCACTTGATCCTAATTTTCCGTGATACACTTCGTTTTCAAGAATTTTCGGATAGACAATTAGCTTGATAGTAGTCAAGTGCAAACATGGACGGTGGATCCTGGACTAATATTATATTTGTCCATTTAAATTTTTATTTTTATTACAGATTTCATAAATTATTAAAAAATGAACCATATGTACATGTCCATATTAGCAATTTAGCTGCTCAAACTGGCGTAACAAGGTTTACACAAATTCACGATCATTGGCACTATAGCAAAAATGAGTCTCTGGATACAGATCAATTGCAAGTTTTTACACATCTTCTTGTTGAAGCTAAAAGTAAATATTCACCCAATGTAAAAGCTTTCGCTCAAACGCACACTGTATTGGATAGTGTGGAATCATTTTCACACATAGCTATGAATTATAAGCTAATACCGCCAATTAAAATAAAAACAAAACCAGCACTATTTATATTGGAGAGAAAAAACTTTAGAGAAGATCTCAAACCTAATATCATTGTAAGTAAAAGTGCCTCTGATGAAATAATATTAAATGAAATAGGGTCAGAAGAAGTACAACTAAATGTAGTTTCCTACGAAGATAGTAATGATGGATCACAAGAACTATTAGAAAAAGATTCTGTTTATAAAAATACAAATAACGTAGATGGTACAATATCAGGTTCTGAAAACATATCACGTGAAAGTAGCATGACGTATGTCGACGACGAAGAAACGGAAGAATTTCGAAGAGAAATCGAAGAATCTATATCAAAAATGGATAACAATGATAAGGTAATCGATGACATAAAGATAATCAATCGATCAGAACGTAAGAAAAAGGCTATCGAGAAAATAAAATCGGAAACTCGTAAAGAAGTTGTCGCTTCTGCAAAGGAAAAACTAAAAGAGATTATGAGGCGACATAAACACGTTGTCAAAGACCTTTCTAAAAATGATATAACGAGTAGAGAACAAAATGAGGTAGACAGTCGAGGCGACATCCCAGAACAACTGCAGGAGTCTTCCGAATATAGGAATACACCCGTAACTGATGATGATGGTGTGTCGGACTCTATAACTACAGATGAAACAATGATTATCCAAGAAACGATTACTGTAAATATAGTGGATGAAGTTGATGTCGTTCAAGGTCCAGATGAATTAAATGATGTCAAAAATTTAACTGACGACAATATAGACTCAATTGTAGAAGAAGTCATATCACGATTAATAGATAGAAAAATTTATGATGACAAGACGAAGCCTGAAGATATAAAAGCCGAAGATAGGAAAATAATACAAAAAATTGTGGAAGAAATCCTATCTGAAAGAATTAATTACAAATCGGATAACACAACTAAATAAATTTATTGAATGTTTTTATAATTATATATTTATAGTCTTAATCACCAAGTCGTTCATCAATTCTTACCTTTTTTTTAATAAATTAGAATTTGTGAATTATGCTATTTAATATAAATTTTTGTTAATATAAAACTATCAAGTCTAGTCCAATATTTTGTTTTTGTTATTTTAAAACTATATGGTTAACTTAAAATCTCAATTCATTTAATAAAACCAATTTTTACAAAAGAAAAATAAATTTATTGATAGAAAGTATGTTTACATAAGCTAAATTTATTTTATGAAATTACCAAATCTCTTCATTACAAAACTGTAGAGATCAAATATGAATTAATAATTTCTATTAATTCAAATGACAATATGAATTATTTCATAATATGAAACAAATTTATAATTCTTGCATCTATATTATATTATACATACATACATATATATATTAAATTATATAAAGATGAACGAGTCTCATTTCGTAGCGAATAAATTTTTATAACTATCTGACCATCTGGTAGGGAATTTATTTAAATATAGAGAGAGCAGTTTCCTAGGTCTGATAAAAGTAGGAAATGGGTATTTAAATTTGATATTATAGAAAGTCTTACACAGATTAATTAATTTTAAATTATATTTTGTCTGTTAAATGTTCTATGTATAAACATGTTTATTCATTTTATAAAATATAAATGTACCTGTAACCCATTGAAGTCAAAACAAAATGCCACCCACTGCAACAATGGTCCATTTTTTTTTTCAATTTATAAACAATTGTGATTAAGTTCAAATATCATAATTTAAACATAGTTATGGATATTGTATTTTTTATGACTAGCAATATAGCATACTGTTTAATATGAAATATGTTACAAAGTTATGTGATACCTAATGACTAAAATTCATAATCAATTGAGTGATAAATGCTGTACTTGATATCTCTAAAGTGATATAATTGACAAAAATTACTCTGTAATTAAATGCAAGATACTTAAAACTTAGATATATTATCTTTAAATACTTCGTATTACATGTTATCTATTCTTATTATAATATTATAATGGTAATAGAGTTGCCATTTTATACGGTCAGATTTAATATCTCATATGTATAGTGTGTATATAATATATCGATGGTTTTCTGACGCAACCTCGTATCTCAGAAATCACTACTTTTCAGGAGAGACAAAAAACGTTTTATA
>JAOSYY010000003.1:8983766-9003598 GCA_025727935.1 Hebomoia glaucippe
TGAGAGGTAGCGGGGTGCTGCATAATCTACTAACACGTCCACTACGGAACGGTCTTCACCCGTAAGACCTAGAATAAAATAATACTTATTTATTTTTAAACAATGATTTCCGTAAAGAACCTTCCCTCATGTATTTAACTGTTTAGACTTTAGAGGTACCCTGCGGTAGAATAACTAAGTAATATTAATTTTTTCAAAATTTTCAAACACAACTTTATACTAAATATATTGTGCATCCTATACAGTAGTAAGGTAATTAGGTAAAATACGCGTAACATCTGACGCACAAATTATAAAGAATTAATCAAGATCGAACGTACCATGATGCAGAGCTCTTTGGTAGAGATTTAAGTGAGCTAGGTGCAGACGATTGTTACACGAAGATGGCGCGCCTGGTCCCTGCGCTTGCGTCGACTCGCAAAGTAGCCGCAGCGCCAGTAGCTTGCCCGCCCTAAGTACATACACTTTTACAAGTTTGTAAGAATAGTCAGTGACTAATTAATAATTATTTGCAGTCAGGAAATAAAGTGATTATTATATGAAATCAACAAGTGAATGTTTAATGTGAAAGAAATATTTTTTTAGAAATGTTATAAGAAATAGTGTATGCATAAACCATATCATATCAATGTCAACTTGGATTTTGTAATCGATATCTGACATTAATTATACACAATATAAATTACACGATGAAATTTCAATTTACAGACTTTGTGCCTTATCTAATCAATTATTATACTAATACTTTTTAATTTTACCTGTGAATAAAAATATATTTATGTTAAATAATTAAATTCTATTAGACTTTTAATAAATGAGAGTTACTCTTTTAAATATATTGTACTAGGTGTATACTACAATTGAACTTAATATTCAAGTTTCGTTCATACATATATTTGTTATTTGTATTTGTACTATTAATTACCTGTGTGAGGATGGCAACGACTCTGCCTCCAAACACCATCCCGCCACCAAGTTAAACGGTACGTGAATTTCCGTGTTTCCATTGAGCGTCTGATTAGCATTTATCTGTAACAAAACAAGCACTCTCAATTCTTATTTAAGCATTTTCTTTATAATAATCATTAAAGAACGTTATTGGAAAGCCGTATATTAAAAAAAAGTTTATAATCAATAACACGGAATTTGACACAGAACTCTTGAGTATGTCTAATAAAACACAAACTGTCTAACACTACCATATTTAAAAAAATCTTCACAACGACTTTCAATAATTATAGTTTCAGAGTTAAGATTGTAACACCAATAATATGAACCATAATTTTACTATAAAAGCCATGAAAACGCTTAAAAAACCTACAAGTTAGTTATATTTCATCGAGTATCTTTTATTTTATAAGAAACAGAAGACAATGACACTGATTAAGAAAGTTTGAAAGTTTCATAATGCATTTGACATTTGTAGGCAAATTAATCGAAACTACCGACATACAAATAATAAATATAACGAATAATTTTATTTTTCATATAATATTATAAATAAAAAACCTCTCTCTTTCGCAGTCGCCTCAAGAGTCTTCTTTTTCCTGCTCCTCTTTCGCATTGGCAATCTTTAAATAATTTATTATTGGAAAACAGTTCGCACAACCGCAGAAACACCATACATGAACAGCTCGCGTGGAGTTTTAAAATTGTTTTAAACAAAAGAATAATTGAATATAGAAAACAAATATGATTCAATCGATGAGATAAACACGGATATATAAATATCCTATTTCACCATCTGTCGAACGTTGCGAGATATCGGTTGATAACTCGCACATCATATTATTTGTGATAGGCATTAGTAAGTAGACCGTTGTAGACGTTGTATAGTCCGACGGCGACTCCCTGATGTAGGTGTTAAGGTTGAACACCCACACTATATTTACATTCTAATTTAGGTGTAACCGTGAAAATAAATCTAGTATAAATTTACAATTTGTGTCTTGCTGCGCTTAGGAAGATTTATAAGAAAATTTATAGAAACAAAGGAAGGTATGATTTATGCACTATATACACAAAACATAACAAAATAATGGTATTCCTCAATAGAATTTTTTAACAAGTCAAAATAACTGTTTATTTAGGTTGATGGTAAAGTGAGAAGCAAACGTGTAGTTTTTAACAGATCTTGTGATAAATAATGTAAATATTATAGTTAATGTACCAATAATGTACCATGGAAATCGATAGTCACGGTTTAATCTGATTGTTCCTTTCGAGTTTAAAGATTGTTCACAATTACCTTTAAGAATGAACATACCATTTAAATATAGACGTTTCAGAATAATTATACTCCAGAAAATCGTCAAAAGTAATTTAGGGTACGTATTTGGTAATTACTTTTTTCATAATTTAATGATTTTCTTTACGTTTGAATTGAAGTAATTCACCGAAATAAATTCCCAGCATTATAACAATTTATAATGCTATATTACGAATTACAATGATTTTTTAACGTTTCGCGCGTTTATAGCCTGTTGGCTATTAAGACTACCCGGACGATTAAAGAATTACAATCAAATAAGCAACTTACTTTAGTATCATTGCAAATACTTATGGATACATATATAATTTTAATTATTGTTGCTTAATTTTAATAATTTAGAATATGTAAATTATGGCTAACTATGTAAATATGTAAATTATTAAGTATTAAGAGTAATTGCAATCAACGTCTATAAAGCGTACAAGCGCAATCCCGTGGCTTCAAGAGTGATGGGAATATTGGCAAGGCCAGGAGACTTTAGTATCCAATCCAAATGCAAGCCATGCTTTGTCTGCACTGTCATTGGAAGGACGAGCCCCACATAACAAGGGCTTACTTGTGTGCATAATGTATTCCTACCTCGTAAAAGAAATTAAACAAAAGATTAATCTAATGTATAACTCACCTTAATAAGCGTCGCATTGAGGTGTATCAGGTAGTTGAAGAGATGCTGATGCGCGTGTGGGTCTCGTAAGGCGTTGGGGTCGCCGAGGGCCGCAAGCATGCGCCTCCACATGACCCATGCCACATCGGGAAGCCAACCTCGGGCTCGGCCACCCAGTACCACCCCTACCCCACCTACACCTCTAACATCGCCCTCCATGCTTTCACCACCGCCATCTCCTTCTGACCATTCTAAACATTATAATAACACTATGTTTTATTAAAGTTTTTCGTTTCAATTTATTTGTTTTTCTACATAAACATGTTGAAAGAAGTATCTTTCACTGCTCTGCTGCCAATCAATTTTCTTCTTTTCACAGTAAATAATATAAAGAAGAATTCAGGATCAAAATTGTTATTCTAATTCGAAGAATCATTTTACTGAAATTCAGATATTGGGATATATTATTACGTGCATAATAAAATATTTATTTATCAAACAAACTTACCAACATTGCCTCCATCTGAAGCTAAATCGATTTGCAAGGGCGAGTCTTTTATAGAACTACTTTCCACTCCACTGGATGGTGCCGGGGATGGAGAACGTGACCCTGTATGAATAATTAAAAACTTAAGTGAATTTTCTACACTCTTTGTTTCAGGAAACAATTAAAAAAAAAAATAGCTGCTTACCACTAGCTGAATCGCGTTCTTCGTGATGGGAAGACTGCCTAAGTGAATCCAGGGAGTACCAGCGGCGTTGTTTGCTATCAATAGATTCTTTGGTTTCGTCTGTTTGGAAGAACATTATTTGTTACAAGATTTAAGACTTTTCTACTGGAAGAAGAGATCATTTTATCGATGTGTTTATAGTTAGAAAAGAAGTTGAATATGCTATGAGACAGGTGAAAAATAATGTTTTAACGATTGAATTGCAAACCATCCTCATTTTTATATTTTCGCTACAATTTCGCTTGTCTATTACATAAATCTCTTTTTTCCCCGTTTAGAGCTTTATTGCATAATATATAAATAAAATGTGTTAAATAAGATTAATAACTGTTTACCGTGTGAATGTTGTGGCGTATAGACACGCCTGTTGAGATGCGGGTCGCTGCGGCAGCGTACCAGCGGTCGTCGCGACGCCGCGTCCTTACGCGGGTGCGCTTCGTGGCCCATGCGCGGGGATTTCCCTTAACCGACACACATTGTTATAAGTATACCCAACAAATGTTTTCACACAATGGTATAATACTAGGCTTTTCGTTTATAGGCGTTCACAAATATTTACTCAATGCAACTACTATACATAAAAACGATAGAAATGTCTAATTTCTCATAGTTACTGATGATTAGTTTTAATGCTACATTCGCTCACCAGGTGTTCTAGAATCGGAAGGCTGGAGTGCGGCCCGGCGCAAAGGTGGCGGCCGGTTTGGGCAGGCGACGGGCGCCGGTCTCCTCCCGCGCCCACGCGCTTCGCTCGCACCGCTCGTCCCCGACTCCGATAGTTCCAATGAGTATACATGCCGGGCTAAGACTCGCGTCAAAGTCTCCATAGTTTTCTAAAGACAAACAACACTATAAGTGTCACCTAAGATTAACTTGAGACTTAATCCTAATAACCATTCTGAATAGGTACAAATAACATACAGCCCATTCCTTTATTAAATCCTCCCAGTGTGTGAGTCTCGTCAACAATTCCATAAAACTTTGCCACAACTCTGGTTTGACGGCAACATTTAGATTAGCTTTAATCCACGTCACTATTAATGTTTGGAATAATGCCGGAGCTAAGAAACCTCCTGAAAGTTACAAGGCAAAATTATATTTTTGTTCAATATATTATTACAACAATTATATGTAACATACCAAGTGAATCCTGTTTCTTTTTAGGTGGAACTTTTGTCAAAACAATGGAGGTTATTTGGAGTAGAACCAATAGAAGTTGTTCCCTAGAAAATGTTGAAATCAATAAATATTTATATTCAAAAGAAAATCTTAAACAACACAAAAAAAGGAATAATCATCTCAATTTTCTAATTTCTAAGAATATTCTAACGATTAGAAGTGGGATTTCTACAACTATAGCTAGTTATCGCCAGAATATCTTACCAGGAACGGTCATCCAAAGCAACATGCATGACCATATATCGGTAGATGTTGAGCACGCGCTTACAGGTGTCAGTCTGTTCCTCAAGCAACTGATGCGACGGCGGCCCACCCGCCGGTGCCACGCTACTGCTAGCCACAAACACGTTTGCCGCTTGCGTCATGAATACTTGCAATACATTCTGTCCATACGTAACAACACATTATGGTGTAAATATACGTAAAATGATGTTTTTAAAAGGCCTTTACATCACACTTTAATTATAAATTTAATGATTTATCGTAAGTTATAGAATAAAATATTTTCACATCCGATTACAAAAACCTACCTGTAAACCAGCTCGTACCATGATGTTATCTCTGCTCACTGCACCCAAATACGAGTCGTTCCTCAATCTACGTGGTGGTACTTGCGGCTCACCACCCGCTTGATCATACACGTTTTCCAAAAGGAATGGTGGAATCTCAGCTACCTAAAATTAAATTTCATTTAATCCAAACTCACTATTTACGATACACGTCTATATAGTATACAGTTCTATTCTAAAATTCATCTACATTATAATGAGTTAAATAAATAACATTTTATTTTTTTAGGATTTTTAACCTAATTTAGATAAATGTCTCAAATTTATTTTAATACCAGATTATAAATGTCAGCAAGACTCTTAGGAAGACTAAAATACGATAATGTTAATGTGCAGACAAAAATTATTTTAACAAAGTATCTTACGTTCATCTGTATCCAATCCTTATAGAGTGCTATGACTCTTCTAACAGCAGCAGCGTGAGAAAAAGGTAACAAAAACGCCTGCCTCAGAATCTCTATAGTAAAGTCGACATGTTCGCGAGACGAGCAGCAAAGGACGTCGCGTACCACTTGATCTGACGATAGTTCTTCATACATACCGGTACCTGCTGATATATATCGAGTTCAATGATTATAAAAAAAAACGTATTTCTGTCACTTCGCGTTACAAGGTAGAATTCAAGAGCCCGTGTATATCTGTCTCTCAAGTCACCAAAATTGATTTAACGTTTTAGACGGAATAGCGTAACAATAAAACTATTGCGTTCATACTATAAGTAAGGATTCAACATACCCGACTCAAGACTGGGATGTGGGGTGTTTGACGCGGAATCATGAGATGACGCTCTACTGGAATCTGAAGGGTGACCAACTGTAAATGACGTCTCTTCTTCGTGCTGCAAAGATGTCGCCGGAGTCGGTGTGTTAGAGTGGACTATGTGCGACCCTGTACTTGTCATTGATGAAGGCTGGCCACCTTCACTGCCTTGTTTCTTCATGAAATGAGCATAATTCGCCACCCATTTTATCAATACTACTCTACACAGTGCAAAGTCATCTTCTAGTATGTTATGTTGAACAGGTAATTCTAAAATATATTGAAATAAATTTAAAATGTATATTTTAATAAATAAAATTGGCAATAATACACTGTACATATTATACTTACCAAGATTAGGTTTATACAATGAGTTCTTATGATTATATTGGGGGCATATCACTGGCAGATAATACAGTTTAAACTTTTCTAGCAAGAATGCAAAGTTTCTCATAGCTTTAGCGTGTGATCTATCCTTCCATTGTACTTTGGTAACAGATGTTGCCATACCATCAAGCAGTATTTCAAAAAAATGTTTAGTTTCATTTTCTAACACTTTTTCACTAGTACTCGGGGGTAACAATGGCTGAATGTCAACACTTTGAACAGGATTTAATGCATTCGTATCGTGAAAGATGGAAGCAGACACATTAGCCAACTTGCCCATGAATCCAGTTGAAGTTTGTTCGACGACAACTTTTTTTGCATTTTCAGTGGAACTAAAATTTGGGTGTTGTAGGATGTCTTCAACTTTAAATTCACTAGATTCTTGGGAAATATTCGTCATCAATTCAAACACCTTAGGTTTGAATGGCGAGCCCGTGGGTGGTAAGCATGAGTCTGGTAAGCCCGGTACGAGAGATGCAAACATTCTGTGTACTTCAATTGGAGCATTATCACCTAAAGCTTGATACCATAAAAGAAAAAATCTAGAAAAAAGAATTATAAAGTTTCAATCCATATACAAAATAAAGCAATATTTCTTATTAATACTAACCTTATTGCATCTGCTCTAAGCTTTTGAGAATTGCCTCCATGGAGGAGTTTTGAAAATATTCTTGTTAAAGAATGTAGTTGCCATCTTTTGCCTAATAACTCTGGTAAAAGACATAAAACTTTTTCTAAGAGTGATAACGCACCCTCTAATTCTTCTTTACCGGCCTTGTGAACTAAAATTATAATAATTATTTAAACAGTTATTGTTTATTGTCCCTTTAGTTAATGATTATTAAAGCTTTATTAGAATTAACTCACTTAACTAGAATCATGTATGTAAATTTTAGTTTTTATTATGTTAAGCATAGCTATGTTAATGTAATGGAATTATGTGTCACTCTCTGAATTATGTCTGGTAGGTAAGCCATTTTTGTTAGAACATTTTCTCATTGTCCTAAGAGATATATTATTTGCCATATCACTTACATACATTATGGCTATAATAGCTTTGACATATTTAAGACTACAAAAGACTCAATATACAACTACATTTTTTAAAATAAATAATTTTAATGTTGTTCTCACTAAACATCTTATAATTTGTATGACATGTCAATATCCACACACATGGAGTGGTATGAGTGATATACAGGATTAGAATATTACATGCAAGATTGAAATTAGTTATGGTTAAACAATTAATGACTACATAAAAATTGATGTTACATATATAAATTTTTATGTAGGTAAACAAGGAAATTTTAGTAATGGAATTCCAGTGACAGTATGAAAAGTAATAAAACGAAATCATTAGATGGTGCTTAAAATAATGATTTGCATTCATAATATTTTATCATAAATTGTGTGACAATTGAACAACAAAATTATAAATGACTAAAAATATAAGGTTACACAAGTACAAAACTCACCAAGATGGAACGGAAGTTCTGTGAGGCAAAACAGAAAAGAAAAATTAAGTATATGGGATATACTACCAGGGCCAGGGATATTTTATTTAGAAGGAAAAATTTATATGGAATTAAATCACATAAGTTACCTGCTTTTAGCTACCACTATTCTAAATGACCTAAAACTATTATTATTAAAATTATTAATTTGTGTTAAATTTGTTGGTATTTTTAATGTATATTGAATCAAAGTAATTAAGGAGAAATTATAACAAAGGAATTTAGATTAAGATATAGAAAAATTGTTAAGAATATATTACAGAATTACCTCTTTGCCGAAGATTGTTTTCAGCTAAAATAAAATTATCATATAAGATAAAGTACACATGACTAAAATTGGCTTCAAAATATGTTTTTGCCTCATCTGCTTCAAAGTGTTCTGAAAATATATAGTTGTCTTAATACAATGTAGGGCTACAAAATTTTACTTCTTTTCTAATATGTAATAAAATCACATATGTATCATGCCTACATGTGAGAAAATTTTTGACAATGTTTAATTATTATTAAATATAAATAAAATGGTCAAATTATTATAAACAATGCTAAATAAACAAGGACTAAGATTTTATTTATGTTGTTTAGACCCGAACTAATTTAAAATAAATAAAAATACAAATATGTTATAGTATAAATGCAACTTTTCTTTACTGTACACTATAATTTTAACAATAAAGATATTGTTGAAATGGGAATTGTATAGTTAAATAATGAATAGAGTACTACATTGGGACAATAACTGTACCTAAAAGTGGGAACATGTAGACAGAAAATAATAATGATTTCTAATAGCATTATCATAACAGAATAACGAAAATTACAGTTATTTATACCTAATTAGCATGTTGAACTAAGTGAATACGCGACGTATAACAGTATGAAATCCTATAACATATATTAGATAGTAAATATTGCAGTATAGTTTTATATGCTTACCTAAAACTATTTTCAAATGTTTTAACCTGGTTGTAGAGTCTTTTTTAGAATCCTGTATTTTAACAGTAGATTTTTTGACATCTTGATGAGATTTTTTTGTAAACATTGTCGTAAATTATAGTAAAACTTATAACTTAATTGTAATTCATTGTTGTTGAAGATTTTTTTATTCACATTGTTTTTTTTTTTACATTTTACTTCAAGTTCAAAGAGTAATTTATAGATTTATGTTGAGTTTTCTGATTTCCATTTTTCAGATAGTTTTCACTTTGTGTCATAAATTCCAAGATTATCAACGCTCAAGTTGACGTAAGCTCGAAACATTTTGACCATAGACTAACTAAAGATGAGTATCTTAAGAATCAATGTCATTTTTATTGTGTATATGGAGCGTATCGTTATAGTTTTCTGAATATTGCCTGTCACAATAAAGATATTAGATTCGTAATGTAATAAAGGATAGTGTATACAGTATTATATTATAGCGCATCTGTTATACATTTATTTAATATAATTCAATGTAAATGTATATGTTAAAAGCAAATGTTTCTAAATATATAGCGTGTAATAAAATTTCAGCTCTGTATCTGCAGGCATTTTGAAAAATAAAGAAACTGGTTTGCATGGAGAAAAATCTTTCCAAAGACAAAATCTGAAATCGGTAATGTTGCCCTAATAATCCTTCGGATATTAGTACATCGCTATGGTTTTGCAAAAAATCTTTAAATTAAAAAACAAAGAAATTTGACGAAATCTGTTCATTTTAAATTTTAATCAAGGACATATGAATGAAACATTACATATGAAGGTTAAATCGTAATAAATATTCATAAATTAACAAATAACAAGTCCAAACTTTAGTCTATACCACATTACTTCATTCTATAGAAATAAAGAATGTAATATATGGTATATACTTACAACGTTTATTCATCCTATTTTTGTTTTTATAAAATGTATAATCAATTACATTGTCGGCTTCTGACGTACAATATTTGACTTCATTCGCAATTTTATAATTGTAATTAACAGGCTGAACGAGTTTTGCTAGATATAAAACAGTGAGCCGATTGTTATTGACCAAATTCTATTTTATCCAGATTATAATTAATATGCATGTGCTCGGGAAGTCCCATAAAATGGTAAACTTTTGGACACAAGGTTATTTTCCAAAAAATAGCCGTCATCTATCGCTCGACGATACGTCATCTGAGTAAAATCGTACAAAAATCTTTCCATTTCTGTATTTCTGTACGATAAGCGCCAAATCGGTAGAAAAATTGAAATATCGGTAGGATCGAGATCACTGCCTTCGTTTATTTCCGTAATTTATAAAGATTGCTTCTGTAAATCTGGTACTTCTAAAGAAACACGGAAAGTAGGTATTCGATTACATATGGCCTTGACTCATCAAGAAAGGTCATATGACTATAAGTAATAATGTAAATATTTTATCTTGTAGTAAATATACGTGTACCTATGTATCGACCTCCTGATAAAGGTTCAAAAACTTTGTTGGTGGCAAAATTCTTTGTGCCGTTATGACTCTTTAATGAAATAAACTTCTAAAACCGATTATCTTAATACACGCATACATATACTGAGCAAATGTTAAAAATAACTTATTACTCGTTATGTTATAGAAAAAGAGATAAAAAATTACGTCAGATCTGTCGACGGGGACTTACAGTGTCTACTCATCTCAATTAGTCCCATAACAAATAATTAAATTAAAGTAATGTAATTACAAAATAAGTTTAAATGATCTTTATGGTTTATATCGACGTCCGTTTTCGAAACTGGTTTTTTGTATTCAATGAATCTTATTTTGATTAAAGGATGACCGCGACTTCATTATGTATTGATTAGTTATGCAGAATCATTCCAATCCATACCTTCTTGCAAATAACTCGCTTAACAATTCCATAATATAGCTATTAATTGCATATTTGCGGAGATCAACAGGACAATTAGTAGAAAAGTAGGTTACATATTTAAAGTGAATTATGTTTTATTACCATATATTTTTTGTTGGCATAGTGATGAGTGTTGAAACAGCAAAAATTGTTTCTAAAGACACAATCGGTTTTCCCGAGTCGGAAGAAAACATTAATTTAGTGAATAAGCAGGTAAGAAGCTATTTTAGCTGTATATTATCTATATTTATGTTTTAATTTTTAGATTTATCAAATATTATTACAATAATTCTATAATAGTCGAGGACTATAGCTATTATTTAAAATCACTTTAAGAACCAAAGTTAGGGTTATCAGTTTAATTTGTATTATTTCAGTCGAAGTAGCTTGATTAGTCCAAGGATTTATGTTATCGACTTTAGTAGTAATATTTATACATAGTCGAAACAGCATGCATATACATTTCATGAATTTATTCTAAAAAGTGCACTAATGGAAAAAAACAATGGAGCATAAAATTGTGTTACATGTTTGTTTACATATAAATTTACATTGTTAAGTTTAGTATGAACTTAGTTTTTTTATAGTAAAAATCATCCTAATGCTAATAAATGATAATGTTAATTTGTTTGTTTTTATGCTTTCATGGCTCAAACATAAATTTATTAAAAAAATATCTTATATGAAGCGTTTTATAAGATCGTCAGCACTGTTTAAAATTTTTCATTTTAAATGTTTTCCGTGATATGATAAAAATTTACATACCTATTAATTTTTTCAAACTAAAAGGAATGTGAGCACCAATAACATAATACCAGGTGAGGTTACCATGAAACAAATTAATTAGTAGTTGTAGATAGGTTAGTAATTTCTGTATCGATTTAAAGCCAGAAATAGTTGAGAAAGTGGACATAAACTCACGTGAAACCGCGAGTAAAAACTAATGTACAATAAATAACATGATAATTTAATAGAATTTTTCCCAATTTTATCTTTCTCTTCTTCACAAAACTTAGTTCTAAAACCAATGTATCTACTTAGGTCGTGTATATATAGTTATTAGTCATGAAAAACATTTTCAGAATCGCTATCCTGTTTACTTACCATCTATGTGTGGTGAAAATGAGTTATACTATCCAGGAGATCAAAAAGATGATTGGATTTGCGATTGCCGTCCTGGTATGTCAATTACAATAGTTAATTGAGGCTTTTTGTTGTCTTTTTTGTCGATTCCCACGGTATTTTATTTGTTAAATTATACATCTGTACATCTACTCGATAATTGGTATGGTTGAGAAAAAAAGATACAATACTGAGACAGAATAATTTAGTGTGAATATTGTGCAACTACGACTATTACCTAACGCAAAGGAAAAACAAAGCAAAATTATGGGAATAATTTATTTACCAATAGTTACATAGTTTGAGATAAAGATTGCTAGAATGATAACCAGTTGATTTATTTGAATACAATGTACTGTCGTAATTAAAAAGTGCACGATTGATAGTTTCAGATTTGATGTGCTTTTTGCCGAATGCAGACCAACAGAAATGCGTTGAATGAATGAATATTTATTTATTTGCTGAATCCTAATTATTTGTCCAAAATTAAAGTAACCTATCCCACGAGTACTAACAACAGCTATTTACAAATGTAAAATCCGTATAAATTAGTCCAGCTATTTTGAAGGCTTGGAGCGAATAAACAAACAGACGAGAAATTTTAAATTGTGTTTCTGTTATGAGTATTTACTTTCCGGTTTATTTAGATACACCTGTTATCTTATATTACAACAAGACACATAATTTTATATATTGGTATTGATAAAATTTTAGATGTAAAAGTCAAAAATTTGAGCCGGCCACGCTGTTGGTAAAGCTATGCCTAATTACCCTTTATGTTACAATATTAATAATGTTTGATAAAAAAGTTAGTTGGTAAAACGTCATTAAGTTATTATTTGTTTATATTTATTTCAGGCTTTTTATATTATCCGGAAAAAAACTCATGTTGGCAAGCATATAGGCGAGGCCCTTGTGATAACGATAAACACTTAATTTTGCCTCAAAACTCTGTTATACCAATATGTATCAAAAATCCTTGCACTGATGGTTTGGTAATGTGGAATGGTAGATGTGAAAGTCTTGGCTCGATGGGACCGTGTAATAATGAGTATCCTCCGGCAACACTGTGGATAAATGCGACAACCTTGGCACTTGAATGTGTGGCCCTCAACTTCGATAATAGATTCACTACAGTGATGATAGATACAAATACAAAATGTCTCCCTGGTTGTAAGAGGCACGTTCAAAATTTGTGTATCCCACTTGTATAAATTTAGTTTTTATCTAATAAATATTGTATAAGACACTAACACGATATTTTAATGCTCTCCCTACGTCAATGTTTTGCAAGCGTCTAGTCTGTTTCCATGGTATCCAAACATTTTTGTATCAACTACTAAAGAAATGCTTTACGTACCAATTGTTGTGATTTGTGAATCTATTGGATAGTAAATTGTTAAGAGATTATGTGTATAACTAATGGTGCGGAAAAATTAGTGATTTTGTCGATAGGAACTGTTTATGACTTAAAAATATATTTTTACGAATACCTTTCAGTAAGTAATTTAAATATAAACAATAGTCGATTATTTTAAGGTTAATCAATTATTATTATAAGAAAATTTAGAAATGTATTTGAAAGACATAAATATATTACTGAACAATATATCTGTAAAAGAAAATGAGGTAAGGTCAAATTCTATATGTAAAAACATATTTTTTCCAAAATGTTGCATTTAATTGAAGTAATGCTCATACGGACTTTAATTATAGGTTTTTTATTGGGAAACTCATTACGGTAAATTTAATTGGCTTATGGTTCGGTGCTTACATAATTTACGCTAAGCCCGATTCTTGGGTTCTATTAATTTCCATATAATCACCACCAGGCTTGCTATCGCAATTGATCGGTGACCCACATTCGTTCACCACTGCCCATCAGCCCTGATTAGTGACCTCTTCGATTACGATCGTCAGTTAACTTGTTTTAAATATGTCTTAACATTTTTTTGCTATGTCAGGCAATATTGCCATTGCTGTCTTAGTCAACACTTTGGCAAATTAAGTCTAGGTTACTTAGTTTGTACGACAGTATTGAGACATTGATTCCGATTATTTTAAAACCTTTATCACATTCAATAATAATTTTGTATACCTATGCATATGGGGCGATGGTAGATTTGTAACCGCGATCCTGTGGCCTTGCGGTGGGTGGAAAATTTGGAAAACCAGGAGAGATTTTATTCGGTAATCTTTCCTAGTGCTCTGATAGCCTACTTAGCTCGTCAGCTATAACTATGGAAGAGTAAATCCCACATAACTGGCTAGCGTTATATACTCTTTAAAAAAAGCCTATGCGTATTAAACCAAAGTGCCAGTCCATAATAATAACATTAAAGCTTTTTTCAAAATATTTAAACATACTACTACAACTTATAAAAATATAATCTAAAAGACGTCGTCTCATGATCATCATCTTTCATCTAACTAAAAAAAGCCAGGAATTCGTTTAATGTCTAAATAACTGTTTTTTATCCGTTTAAATCTCTCTTACAGGATAGTATTTATATTTTAGCAGAATATAAAATGTTTATGTATATTAAATGACCTTAAAAATTTTTAAACTCTATACAACTTAGTAAGAAATGTCTCTACATGAAACTTATTTGAATTGAAATCATTTTCATGCAATGATGTTTATATAGCTGTTTAATTATTTATTGTTTACTTTGAAATCAGCTATTGCTTAAAAATTTCATTACAGATTTATATTTTAGATTTTAGACTAATTTTATGTAGTTTTAATAACTTTCCTTGTCCATATATGTATACCTTGTAATTGCATCACGCATCAGGATATTGACATGGACATCGTACACACAAGGGTAGCAAATATCGTGAGACAAGGTAGGTCAGTGGGTACTTTCATGATACGTAACCTAGTTTCAATATAAATGGATTTCTTGAATAATAAACTACTTACGTACCTCAACAGTCAGAAGGTACTACATCCATTAATTTGTGATAACGACGATTAAAAAAAATATTTCAGAGTTGCAGATTAACGTTGTTGAAATTGGACTTGGGAGAAAATAAATTTGATCTTGTGGGAACTGGTAATAAATTAAGTGATATTTAGTTTTTTTCAATTTAGAGCTTTTAAGTTTTTACTAAAAAAGTTTTTGCTTGTAAAGTCTGGCAAGTGTTAAAAGTTGAAATTCCAACAAAGGATCTTGGATAGGACCATAATGTTTTGTTATTTTAGTTTTTACTTCAACAAATAAGTTTAGTTAAACTAAATTCAAACTTAGGTACGTAAACTATCTCAGTCATTGCGTACAAATCGGTACAAGTTCTAATACATCGAGCGTTTGCTTCAATTTAGTAACTACATCTTGAACATATTCCTTAAATAATTATTCATTTAAAATGTATGAATACAAACCTGAACAAATTTTACCTATAATAGTATACGAATTCATCTGTTTCAAGATATGAGTTACATAAGCGATTACCATCTACGGGTGGTAGTAGCGTGCCAGACTGACGTCACGCATCACACCCTCACTGCTGCCTACCACTGCTACCAAAACCGATAACAGCAGTCACTAGCCCACGACTATAATGACTACCTAACTATGATTATATTGTAACATAATTTTTAGTCTGAAGTAGTTCTACCCAAACTTTAGTATTTAACCTTGGTTATGTTATTTGTTAAGTTGATTGCGTTGTACGATAATATAATAAAAATGTAACTGGTCGATGTCTGTACATGAAAGATATTTGAGAAAAACTATTATTAGGGGACTGTATTAACGTAATAGAACGCGATATAAATAAGGTTTTCACTATTGTTTTATTTCAATCGGTTGAGAAATAAAATAGTTATAGCCATTTAAAAAATCATACATTATGAATAAATAGTTATATTAAGTAGGATAAGAAGAAGAGAACAGATTCATTTACTCATTTCAATATATTTTCTCTTATTCTTCGATAGATTTAATGAATCAGTAGAAGAAATCATAGATTCAAGAAGTTGCCCAAAAATAAACATAATCGTCATGATCGCGAGTGAAGCCGTTGGCAGAAGCTAGTGTAATATATAATAACTACCATTTGTAGAATATGTCTATTCGATTGTTTAAAATCTGTTTGTCATTTACAGTGATAAAATTTTGATTTTTGTCATAAGAGACTATAACCAGTGAGTGCTTTAAGTTTTATCACTGTACCTTTAATACTTAAAATGTAATTTATTAGTCCATTGAATGTTTGTAATACTAAGTAGGGTACCTACTACTACAGATACCAAAGGTACCTTATAATGAGTTATAATTATTATTATAATATGTTATAATAATTTCCATGGGTATTATAATTTAATAATGAGTGGCCTAATTTCTATCTGGCAATGATGTCAATCTTCAGACTTAAACTCGTTTTATTTCCACAATAAATTCATGAGACGGTGACCTGGTTTTGTACAATAAGTAAGATTAGGTGGGTTATTGCGTGCCGCCCAGCGCCATTTTTGTCCGAATGGGCAGTGGGCGGCCACAGGCCCTAGCGAGGGTTCCACGGTCAGTAGTCAGTACTCAGTCGTAGCTGCGCGCCCTCCGCGCCCGCTCGTTGCGGTTCGCCTGCTTCCCTAAGTCGCTAAACCGACCGCACTTTGCCCGCTACATGGCAATCGAGCATTATTAAACTTCATTTGTTATGGACAAATTTGGTCGCGGAAGCCGGGATGAGCCCATCCCCAGCATTCTTAAAAAGGCTAAAGCCCAAAATAAAGGCGATCTCTTTGATAAAAGCTTTAAAATAAAACGTGAAAATTTTACCAAAAAAAGCGATGTCAACATTCCGCTCACCCAAGGTTGCACTCCTTTGATGTATGCTTGTCAACAGGCCGACTATAAGACGGTTGTCGATATTCTTAATAGAGATGTAAGTTAAAGTTTGTAGATATGTATTTATGTTTTATTCCTTACATGCTAGAAATATTAAATGTACTTAAATGGCAATAAAATGAGACTAAAATATAATTAACAATAACAGGATTATAAAGCACAAATACATATCTGTAGGTTTATAATATTTAATGCAGGCGTTATACTTATCCACTCTAGATAGTGTTAGAGCACGCGATGAAACTCAGAGTGGCGTTCAGGCACTGGTGCCTTGTAAACAACCTGTCAACTTGCCCTCAAAAGATTTCCTTAACATTTCATCCCAATCATAATAATACCACAAATCTGATAAATCAATATTTTTTTATAAAAATATTAGTTTTCAACAACAATAATAACACTTCTTTATAAACTTTATTAATACGCTATCACTATCTCTATGATTTCTTCGATTCGACTTTCAGACCAAAAATAATGTTTACTGCAGAGTCTACAATATTAAACTCAAAATTTGTTAACCATAGTTTGTTACGTTATATAATTTAATAGTGTGTTGCTACGAGTCTACAGTGTAAAATTATGTTGAGTATGGTTTTGTTTGAGGTTTTACATAGATTTTGCAACCGGTAAATCAATCAATATGTAGAGTTGGTACCACAATACACGTCATTGTTCTCATATCAGTCACGCTGCGGCCAAGTCAATTCCCATTGAAATGTCTTGTTGCCTTGTTATCTTTAACTACATAAAAATGCTTCAAGGGTTCGTCCGTAAAAATAATGTACAATGTTTTCTTTTTAATTATAAGATTTTATATGTGTATTTTCATGAAATTATTTTGATTTTTATTTTATACTCGATTAAATCAATTTCAACAACAGTCGGTTTTGGATGTATTATAAATATAATACAACACATACAAACAAACAAATATCTAATGCAAATTATTTAATAGGATTAGTAATTATTATGTTGTTTGGAATAACTATTAAACAAAAATATTTAAAAATTGTAATATGTTTTACTACTAAAGGCCGATTAAAAAATATAAAAATAAATCTTGTTCTGTGAATCAAGATACCAAATTTTGTAATGATAACATAAATCACTACAATTAATGAATTAAGAATATTCTACTTGTAAATAATCTTAATAAACAACTAATGGATATATGGTTGGTAGCCTTTATCAGTCCGAAAGCGTGACCGCGGACTAAGGTGTGCGTTACACTACTGCGCTTCAAGCGGAGTAGGGGCGAGCCAAGCTGCGCGGGCGGCGTGCGCAGACCGCGTGCTGATGGCTGCGCCTGCGCTTGCTAACGCACGCGACGCGGATGGCCTCACACCCCTACATCTGGCTGTGGTACATGGGAACGTACCGCTTGTACAGACCTTACTCGCTGCCGGAGCCGATGTCAATGCAAAAGACGACGAGCATCATACCGTTGTACACTGGGCTACCGGTAGGTTAAGCAGTTATTTGAAACTTACACATATGTATCCATACTGCTTTTATGACCCAGTATAAACGTTTACATGTAACGACAGCACGTCTGGATCGAATGCCAGGAACATTTATTAAAAATATGTATGTCGGAGAGAAACAGAATAGAAGGCCAAAAATGTTCCTATAAATTATAAAATTAGCGAAACAGGGATTGAAGATTGCCTGCCCAGGGCCTCATTAGGTACTACAATATACTTTCCTACTGTACTACAACATATCGATAATCAAAGTTCGTTGCCGTGAACTGTAAAATTTAGTAAAAGCACCTAATTTACTTTTGTACATTTACTGTACCTATACTAAAATATTTAATGTATTCAAGTATTTAATTCAATTCACCTTGCTATTCTGGCTAAAAGTATAAAGCATAAGTATAGATTTTTGCTAATGATAACATCCGAGACATTAAGTTGTCGTGTTGTTCTTGATCTGCGATATTCATCAGTCCGTGAAACTAGCTCGTTATCTGCCCTGTCACGTCGACATTCTGAACAGTGTTCCCGTCATTTATTAACGGCGAAATTAGTTATCGTTATTTAAGCTTTCGAAACACATTTTCTAACCGAACTGTATATAAGATAAAGAGATATTGAGAAATGTCAAGAAAATATCAGATTTTTCATCTTTGAGGATATCATATTATCACGTCTATATTATTGTCATAATTAAGAATTAAATTTTTTAGGAAAAAAATATGTAAGGATAGAAAAACAAATGTGATTTCGAGGACACTAAAGAAGTGTTTATACAATATGTTAAATGTTAAAAACGTTAAAGAATTTCCGATTACGAATACATTCTGATGAGTAAAATTCAGACCAACTCAGATCCATCGTGGTTTAAGCAAACGCTAATGTTGCCGTCATTTTTAATGTCAATAACGATAACTTCGTATCAAGTATCACGTATTTTCTTTGTACTTTTACTACGAGTGTAACAATTTTAACTATTTCAGCTAAAGTAATATGGGTAATTACTTAGTAGCATACAAAGCATTATTACTTATTATATTACAACAACAGATTGTATTATAAGTTTATTATTCAAAACGAATTATAATATGCTGTATTTATAGATTACGTGATTCACATATATCATGATTCATGAATTCTTGGCAAAGTTATATTATAGGTAATTTTGTAACGAGTGGTCCGGTTCCGGCGGCTACAATATTGAGCGGTGGACAAGGTCAGGTCCTTGAACTCAAGCCTCGTGGGTAGCGAGGACTAAGAAAGTTTTATGCTAAGAATTGGAAGGTCGAAATTAGGGGTTGTAGTTAATGATAGAACAGGACTACAACTCATTTATTATTACGATACCTTGTAACGTTCGTTGGTCGGTCGAGATCAAGACATTCATGATACAATACTGAGTTCGTTTAATATTAATACTAATTATAAGATATACTAGATGACCTGGCCACGCGCTGCTGTGGCTAAGGTTTTTGTTATATCAAATTGTAATTAGTAAGCATTATT
>JAOSYY010000003.1:9003698-9028362 GCA_025727935.1 Hebomoia glaucippe
AATGAAATGTGTTAAACTCCAATAAAAAGTAAGCTTTAAAGACACACAATACAATCACCTATAAATAAACAAAATAATAATATATAAACCGGTGCCAAATTTATTATTATCTACATGTAAATTCCATATTAAAATTATATTTACCTCAACCTTCAATTGGTTCACTATTTACCTCAACATCAAAATAGAGTTAAGATTATATTTACTAACAAAACTTAAGAAGTTGCTTTTGGAAATTCGGTTTTAGAGCGTTTAGTTACTTCAAACTTCAGCAAGTGAAACCTTTTGATATTGTAAGCATTTTTCAAAACAATAACTAGTTTTACAAAATCGGTCTAGCTTTTTAATTTGCTTACTTAAAGTCACCCCTGTATTTTTTCGTGACGTCACAATTAAGACACATCTTGTCCAGCGGCCACTCGTTCTTGCGTGCGGTTTGCTGCATAATTGCGGTAAGAAAAGATTGTGGATTGAAAAACCCCGCTAGCCAGACCGCCGGCGGCAACTGTATAGGAGATGAAACGTTCAAAAATTAAGGACAATGTCTTTATTAAATTTAAATTAAATACTACTTTACCAGATTGAAACGCCGCCTTTTTATATTATTAGGTATATAGTTTTACGATTTAGTACTGATTAATATTGTATAAAGTTGTTTTAATATCACCGATTATTTTTAAATTACAATATTGTATTCAACCAAAATACATATGTACCATATATGTATTTTGTCTATTTTCAATGTTTTTTTTTTTTCATAAAGACACATCAAGGTTTAGAACGACGCATTTGTCAAATAAAGGTTTTATGATATTGCTACGTAAATCTTTTATAAATTTAATGAAACAGCAGATTGTTGAATAAGTTTCCTTATTTTATTATACACTCACGTTAAAGTCGCCAGACCAATTCTCTAGTTCAACCAGCCTGAGGCATAGGTCAGAAAACCAGGCAGCCAAACCAAGCAGACTGGGGTATGCAAGCTTTGTCCACGATTCTGGTACATGATCCATGAAAAGCGACTCCATTAATTTTTCCATGTCGCTGCTAATTGTCAGTTCACCCTGTAAATACGAATACGCTATTTTAAATTGTAAATTCACATCTCCTTGCAATGATGAAAAAACTCACCTTAAGGCCTAACTCAACCTCCTTGAGGGATCGCCGTATCTCACCCATGAGCCGATTCATGCGCTCACATTCTTGAAGTGCTACAATTGTGTACGGAGTCAATTCCTCTACTTTTCCCATGAGTTCTTGCAAATTGAACGGTTCGGGTACTCTATCCAAGATATCATCTAGTATGTAGCGGACCTTAACCAATATTAAACATTTAGCACTGAGTTTAAAAATAACATTACCAAGCACCTTCAGTCACAAATTAAATTATAAATATTACCATTTCTTCTTTGCTTGCTCCACCACCCGCTTGAGCTCCAGCATCCCTCGGTTGCATTTCAAACACCACCTGCGAAAAGATCAATCAGTCGAGACCATTTTAAAAGAGAATATCTATTAATTAGACTATCTACGCCCGAGTACATACCTTAAACAACCTTTCAGAGACAGTGGTTAGATAACCTATCTCCGCATTGGGATGCAGTCCATACAGGTAAGGAGTCTCATCCGGCAAAAAGTCATCTATGTACTGGTGGTAACTCACGTAGTCTGAATTCGGAGGCGATATAAAGCCGGGTGCTAACTGGCATTCTCCATCGACCTAGTTCACGAATGCTTTAGCGTTAATCAGTGTAACTATGATTATGAATACGAATTTTAATAAGTGCCTACCAATTCCGGTTGCATGTATTCAAGTAAGAACGTCCGACAAAGCCTTCGATCCCAATCGTCTGTAATATGTCCCCCGTACATAATTTCGCCAAAGAGGTAACGTAAATCCTCCCAGGGGACGCGTGGATTAGCTTCTAAGTAGTTGTATAAAACGTAAACACAAATTGTTAGATCACCAAAGTTAAATGGATATACTCTGAAATGAAAGAAATTGTCAGAAACGACTTCATGCCAAACCTCACAAAATAAAGCTGTGAAGGACATACCTGTTCCACCCTTGTGGACCGAACTTTCTTCTTTCAGCGACAACAGCGTGAAAATAGCAAAGTGCAAACAGAACGGATTTAAATTCTGCCTCTTTGCTGCACATTTCTAACGTTTCTTGACTGAAATTATCTAAAGCCTGATACAAAATAGGTAATAATAATAGCCTGATACATATATATGTTATGATTTTGAAATTCAATTATTAAGAGTGATTTTTTTTTATATACATTTAAAAAAAATGAACATTTTAAAATATATGCATGGTAATGAATATAAAAACATAATAAAAATGATAAATACTAAAAATTTTAAATAACATAGTTATGGTAAACTATTGTCGTACCTTATGTAAATTTGCCCACATTCCGATTGGGGGTTCATTTGTAATTTTGATAGCAGATTCCAGAATACCCTGCGGTATAATGTGGTAAGCTGGATCTGCTGCTGGTTCAGCGCTCAAATATAACCTGCGAAATTAAACTATTAAATAATAAAATACAAGTAAAGAGGAAGAGAAATAAGCAAAAGCTGTTTTATATCTGATGATTATAAATTATTTTATACTGTAAATGATTAAGTACGAAGCTGTTTCGTTTCTTAAACAATTTTTTCTATAATTACCTGTAATCCTCTAAGGGATTCTCAAAAGTTTCCTCCATTTTCTTCTCAAGAGTTGCGAGCCATTTAGCGACCAAGTGTATATTTTGAAGTATTACCCAATCGCCGTTGAGAGAGGCCACACCCATCGCCTCTTCGGCTACTACCTCCTGACCCTGGCCAAGCGACACTATGTGGAAATTCTTCTTGTCCGTGGAAAATCCAAGCTTTCTTCCCAATTTCTCCAGATCCTAAATAATAGTACAAATACAAATTTCCCATTAAGTCGTCACTAAATACATTAGTAGGTATTAAAAATCAGTACTGACCTTTAGAGGGTCAACACCAGGTGACAATATAAAGAACATGGGCGTAGTTGATGTACTCTCCAGATAAGACTTCTCCAACGGAGGCGTTCGCGCTTCAACATACTTCGTACCAAGGTTTTCTTCACAAAACGCACTTTAAATATCGATAAAAAGTAAGTTAACGCAAAAAGTAAAAAATATAATAGCTATAAACATTTCTCATACCCAGATGCATACGACATTCTGTCAGGTCTTAGAGCTCTTAAAATACATAGCCTTTGCAATGATGTCTTGTTTTTCCACTCTCCGGGTAACTTATCTCTTTCCGGAGCTTCTCCATCGGTATATTTCTGCCATCTGTTAAATAAAAAAGTTGTTTTAATACCCATATCATATAATTAAAACCTAAATCATCATACCAAATGCGCTTCAAACATATAAAAAGTGAAATTATCAATTATCATTTTGTATCATGAATCAATCCCTGTTTAACTTCAGCACCACTTTATCAATGTCATTAATATATTTTGAAAGCTTTTTAAAGATTTATAGAAGATTTTTAGGGAAAGAAAAATGGACAACATTGCTCAGACAACTAGAACATCTTAGAACACTTAATGACTGGTTCGTGCGTTTGACAGTTTGCGCGTATCAGGTCAATATATAAAAGATAAGTGATTAATCCTCCTAAATAATTTGTGACGCGGATAAATAGTAAAAACGAACTAAAGAGAAACCTCTTAGTCGCGCCTTCAATATCTTTATCGAGATTCTCAAACGCGTCCATCTTAGCGAGCGCCACAATACCACCCCAGGCGTTATTTGAAAGCCACGAGTAAGGTGATACTTCTGGCGCGACCGCATATTTCAATAAGAAATCCAACTCACGAGGATCCACTTTTCCTTCACTTTGTAGAACCTACGATTTGCAGCTTATTTATTGACAGCAAGGTTTCAATGAATACATAATTAAATAATTAGATTAGTATAAAAGAAACATTGACATATCCAATGATGCAAAAAACCTGTAACGTGATGAGGAATAGGAATACAAGCTTGTCCCTTTCAAACAGACCGCGACTTGTGTACACAAACACGGCAAAAGTTATGCTGTCGAGCAAGTTGCGCACGCGCCCTTCCAATTCCTCTGCCGGGTCGGCCCGCGCTAATGCATCTTTAAATACTACGCTGTACGCCTTCAATGAGAACTGATACATCGGGTTGATTTTATAAAGATCATTCAGAATAAAGTACAGCAGTGAAGCACGTGCAGCTGCTCGTCTGTAATCAAACATGTTTGCATATTAACGCATAAAAAACTATTAATACTTAATTTTAATTTTATACCAATTTTAATAATTGTAACAGAGTGGTATGATCTGTTTTTTCTTAACGCAAAGATAAATGCAGTGTCTTACAATAAAAGGTAAGAGAACTCACTATACCTATATCTTTCACGAGCCTCATCAATTTTAACAGCCGTAGTCTTTCCTTCTTCCACTTTAACCTCAATATCTGCAGCGGTTTTCTTCGTAGTCTCAAGATTTATTACTAGGGCAGAATCGCTCAGTATATCTGGGCCGGCTGAAGACAGTCGCTTTAAAAGATCGTCTTCAAGGCTCTTTAAGGTGATTTTAAAATCGTTTTGTTGTTTAGTGAGTCCCGCTCGCAGTCTCTCTAAGTCGGGTCTTTCAGCTTTCACCACTTCACCTAAAAGTTGTTCTTCTAAACTAAAAAATAAATTCGTAACTTTAAGCTCTGTTAAGTTGTGGTTTTTACATATTATTTCAGAATATTAATTAATATTATGAATATCGTTATCAATATCTTACCCATCTTTTGTTACAGTAAAATTGATTAAAGTACACTGAGCTTGCATCTCTGGCTGATAATGTGGATTCGCTAATTTCGTCTGTATGACCAGCCGAAAGTTCGGATGATAATCTATTTCTCTGTCACCGATCTGAAACATCAATGTGTTAAAAGATATGTATAAATACTACAAGTATTTAAGACTTAGATATATTTTAATTCACCTTTAGGACACGCCCCTTCCTAATAAGAACTCGTCCAAGCAATGGTTCAAGCACTGCGTCTACGGTTTCTCCAATATTCTCCAAGAGAACCACATCTCCATTACTAACGGCACGCTCGATGCGGTCGAGATAATTTCGTTGGGTCAGGCGAATCACAACCAATATATCACCATATCGTGATTTTATCCACTTTATACCTTGTCTGCATAATCAACAGAATAAAGATAAAGACGATTTGACAATTAAGTAATGTCAATCTATGTTATTGCATTTATAAGAATCGCGTATTTTATAAAAATATTAAATGCTCACAGTTGGGGATCGATCATTAAGGGCCAACGAGCTGAATTTGTGAGTATAGTGGCATTTTCCGTGCTCATAGTATCAGTGGGTAATCCTTCGTTATTCCAACATGCCACTTGAGCGTCATCAGTCAACATGGAGAGAGGATCGAGTCCTTCGGTTGTTTCAATTTTTGGCTAAAACGGTAATACTTGTAAAAATAGCGATAGAGTGTCTATTCTAAGTAAATAGGTAATCTACTTCGAATGTGTTCTAAAAATCAAACAATTTACATAGAAACACCTAGACAAACTAGTGAATTTTGATTGTTTGGCATATTCCATAGCATAAACATATCAGGTAGTCAAAAATATGTGTTGTAAGTTCAGTTATCAAAGTACAGTGGGTACTCGAACCGTAGAGTATTTACTATTATTTAATTATGCTTAACCTCAAATGTAAGAATCTTACATTGGTTTTATTGAGCGTAGGTATCCAATCGTCATTCATAAGCATCATTCGGTAACGACGCATGAAGCAGCCCACGTATGAAATGAACGCTGTTACCAATAAAACATCGCCTGGCAACATCACTCCAGATTCTTTTAAATTCACAACCGTTGCAGACCATCTGGGTATAGTTTTTATTTTGTTAATACAAATAATTTTAAACATAATTATAAAACAATTTTCTATAGATTATACTTGGGCGTATAATACTGACCTTATTTTCTCCGAAGCCAAACCGTTAACAAGACGATTTGCCAAGTCAATAGTAGCATTTGTAGCGTCTGCTTCGGCTTGACATTTCATCTTTTCATTAACAGCTTCTTGGAATGCTTTCATTAGTTCCCCTAATTTTTCTTCCAGTTCCTGTAACATACGACTTTAGATATACAATATGTGACGAAGGATTAATATAGCAATGATTGTTACCATACTGATATAAGAGAATTTAATTTCAATATATATTAATTCTAACTTGAATTTGTTCAGTGAGGAAAGCTAGTTTGTCTCGGGCCGCCTGCAGTTCGGCGTTAGCAGCATTAAGCGCACGTCGTTTGGGTTCGACGACTACGTACACCTCGTAGAACTTGACAATATTGATCACCCACGCGCATAACCCCGCCGCAGCAGCTGACTTAGACATTATAAATTCCGCGTTGAAATCAGGATTCTTTATATACGGTTGAACAGCCTAAAAGCATAAATGGTATTTAGCATAATTAAATACGTACAGAAATAAAAATAAATTAACATACCTTTATCACATCCGGGTGTATATTCTCTTTATCATAATAGACTAGGTCATACAAAAATTGATCAACTTTATTCATCATCAACTGTAAAAAAAATATTTTTAGTTTAAGGCGAAAGTTTACTGTACAATTTAATTACATTTAATATAATGGATTTCAGAACCACACCTTACACGCTTTCCAAGATCTGTCTTTAGGTAATTTGCCTTTCTTTGAGAACAGCACAAGTACTGCGGCGGTTACGGTTACCACAGCGTCTGGCGGAGATCCAAAAGCTTTCAATTCAGTGAGGTTATTTTTATTAAGTGTATTAAGCGCCTCCTGCGCAGCTATCAATGCGGGTTCCGCTTTAGCGAGATCGTCCGCGCAAATCTTTGCTTTAATTGTAACATCCTCTTCGATTACTTTCACCTTTTTCTCTTCTTCCGCAGCTGTAATAAAATTGAGTTGAGAACTGTAATAATTCTAAGGTCTATTTTTATTATTTTCTGCGATAGGAAGCAAACGAGCATACAGTTAACTTATACTAAGCCATTCCTGTCGCCCTTGGACGTGTTGCCAACCTTATGACCTTAGCCATATTTACTTCATTTGGCATTTTAGGACATGCTGCTGCCGGCCTTACTTATTTTATATCAAAGAATAATTATATAATAAATCAGTAAAAATCGCGTCTGTACATTCAATGAATTTTCCCCAAAGATATAATAGACAACAAGTAGTGGAAAATTGAAAAGAACGCAAGCAAAGTCGCGGTTAGTTAATATTAAAAGATTGAATCAAATAAAAGGCAATTAAAAAAATAAAAGGGATTTTAATAATTATTTTTCCCATAAAATTAATAAATTTACCGAATGCTTTTTCTTTCGACACTTTTTCACTCTCAGCCCCGACTACTTCAATTAGTTCTTCAGCTGCTTTATTTTTCACCTTTAATATTATCTCTTGTTCGGCAAGTGTGACCTATAAGTATGTTTATAATTAGATAGGGTTTGTTATTATTAATTCTATGCTAAAATATATTTTTTGTACTTTTAACACAGCAACATCAGCAGCACACGATGCTAGCTTTTCTAAGCCATTTTCAAGCCTAGATATCATCATTTTTAAGTTAGTAGTCTTTTCAGTCAATAATTTACTGTACAAGGATATCTGTTCCAAGAATGTCTTTGGGGTTGTGTAGTTGTATCGGCGCTCGTTTTGAAAGTAAACTGCAGACATTTGGTTTACACTTTGATGTACGTGGGACATAAAATTTGCCACAGGTTCGACGAGATCGCGCTGTAAAATATAAAATTAGTGTGGTTAATTTAACAAGTTTCTCTAGTATTTTTAGTACTCTATTAATTAACGACCAATTTATTTTATATATCGATCTTATTATATACAGTATGTTTGGGGAGTGCCCTCAAAAACGAAGACGGGTGTTTAAGCACTATTTACGGTCTGTCTTGTAAGTACAGCTAAATGAAATGATAGTTCAATCAAAAATACATTACTTTACTAAAAAAAAAAAAGAATCAGCAATGAAGCACGATAACAAAAACAGCTGGACTAACATGATAGAGCGAAATAATGCTTATAAAATTGTTTCCTTACTGGTAAAGCTTCAACCTCAAAGATGAATCTCTTAGAAACAGATCGCAATGCTTCTCGTGGCCACTCATGGAACCAGTTAATTGCAGTGCAGTTCACAATGGACGGGAACTTACGCGCTCGTATGCGCAAAGTGGCGCCCACCGGAGAGAAACACAGTACTACCTTAAAATCAAATAATAAATAATTAATGGTCACATGGATAAACCATCTCTATGTATGATACCATACTAAATATATAGTATATTTCGAAAACTACATGGATATAACGCTAAAAATATTACTTTACAATCCTAAACGATAACAAACGACTTACTTTTAACATCGTCCTTACACGATTGATAAAGAACTTCCAACAATTCTCTCGTGTATCTGGGACACCCGATGCTTTTGTCTGTAAAATTTTATAGAAAAGTTTTAAAGTTAAAAATATGAAACACATACAGGAAGGAAAGAATAAAACAAAATATATTAGACAGGCTGTTGGTTCAAGCAGAAAAAATACAATTTACATTAATGAATATAGACTGTACTTCTAAATTGATGATTATTATATAACCATATAAATAAGATACATTAATAATAACGTAATAGCAGTATACATACCTCGCCCCTAACTCCGTTAATAATATTTTCAGTTTCGTCATCGGCTAATAATTCTGGTATCTCCCCCGATGCTAACAAATCATTAATCAATACTAAAAAGCGCTCTTCAGCCACTTGAGCGTCCGTCATTAAAAATACGCTTCCTATATTTTTAAGACCAGCCTTTATGTATAAACCAGCTAAAAGAAGAGAAAAATATTTAGTCAATTATGACAAAATTAAAAAGAAAATATACATAAGTTCTTAGTCTCATATCTCACCAAGATCGACTTTTAAATCATTGATACTGTATCCCTTGCGAAGCTGGATTTGGAACACTTCAAGGGAAGAAATAAAAGCAGATAATCTAGATAAAGATTGCTTGCCAGAACCTCCGACACCAACTAAGAGAGCATTACCACGAGGTGCCTCCAAAATCCTGTTTATTCTAAATAAATTAAGGATATTAAAGAAGTGCGTCTAAGAACAAAAGCATATCATAGATACCTTAAATATAGATATGCTTAGTTAGCTAGATGAGGGCAGCTGGATACAGTTTTCCCTCAATTTACAATACAGATATTACTTAAAATATAAATGTAAACAATTATAATGAAAATGTACCTGCATATATGGTACATAGCATCTTCAAAGAGTACAAGGTTCATAGTTGCCACGAGGTCATTATAAGACGACAGTGACTCCTCTAGCAATTTTTTAATCTGTGGCCAATCTCTAATCGGAAAATATTTAGGATCTCCCACACCCTCAGCAAAGTGGCAGTAAATCAATGGCTTTTCGAATACAACATTTTCATCATAGTCCTAGATTTAAATAATGTAAGCAATACACAATGAGAATTAAAGTATATAATATATTTAATTTGATACTTTAAAATTTTGATATGTTTATTATAAATTAATTTCTTTAATCAATGATGCTATCCAAATTATTATTAAATATTAATTAAACAATTGTGGAAAATCACCTCACAATTCTTCTTAATCACTTCAACGATAAGTTTATTAAATGTCTCATTATCGACAGAGTCGACCAATTTGTCGGAATACACTCGCGTTGCTTCATGCATCCAAAGTCTTATCAGCTCAGATTGAAATTTAATTGCATCACCAGTGGTGAACAATATACCCTGAAAGAAAGTTTTAATTTTTAGGATGTCTTTCATTCAGTATCCTGAATTTCTTTCAAAATAAACATTTACAATCTAATTTACCTGAAATATATTGGAAAGATCACGCAAATTGAATATGTAGTGGAATTTTATAGCTGTTGGCAGGAATGTGGATGCCAGTTTGTTATGTAATGCTAAGGCGGCATTAACGAGATTTTCGCTATACTTCTGGACTACTATGCCAAACTTGTTAAGAGGATTTGCTAAATGCTGCGATAATATTTGTTTGTAGATATGGAAGCATGCATCTAATCCAGGAAAACTATCAAGAGAGAAGTAAAATTTAATTTCATGTATAAGGTCCAAATTGACAGACTTCACAATGCGGAATGATCTTAAATAGTTATCACATAATTAACGGGACATTGAACTTATACTTAATTTAATTTTAGATAACCCTGTACCTGACTGCAAATGTACAGAAATGTCTTTGTAATCGCGGGTCAATAGTAAACGATCCAGCTGTTGGATTCATACAAGAGACAAACATACAATTTGATATATCTTTAAGACTCAGTTTTTGCCTGTCGTACCTGAAAAAATATAAACAGCGATTTATGTTTTTTTCTCGACTTCTAAGAATATTATATAATATTATTCATACCAATGTTTATAGTCCATAAATTGCCGAATGAGTGTGTGAGGTTGCACTGTCCCGTACGTATCTACTTCTGGCATGTTGAGATCATCCACAAAGTATATCATAAACTTACTGCCGGGAGGCCCAAAATTTCTACCAGATTTCTTTTCCAGTGGCTTTTCTAGAACCTTCTGGATCATTTCTAAAGAGAGGAAGAAACTATTAAAATTAGTTGTATAATGCTTTTTAGGCGTTGAAGCTGTTTTCGAACGTATTCTTTAGAAAGAGTAGGGACGCATATCATAATTTGAAAAAAGTATTAGGTTTATGCCACCAATAAAAAACTGGGTATGTTGTCGCTTGTTTCGTTACTCATTTGTTGCTTCATTTTGATTGTGGTAAACAAGCACGTCGATTTTTATACCATTATAATTCGCCGCAAATTAATTTACACGGAATACTCTTATTACTATGTATACATTTTGCCGAGTTGCATGACACAGTACCGATTTTCAATTGAAACATTTAAGTGAAATTTATTTTAGAAACCACTCTAAACAAAAAACTAGATTTAGTGATATTTAACAGTCAAGTTGTGTTATTATAGATATACCTGAAGTAGTATAGAAATTGAGTGGTGCATTTGTGATTGCGAAGTTGTCGGAAAGTGAGTTTAGTTTAGCAGCAACACTGACGGTCTTTCCACTGCCTGCGCTGCCCACAAGCATCACGGGTTTTTGCTTTGCGATTAGCAAGTCCATAAAGAATCTGATGCGAGTCGTCTCGGATGTTGATACTAAACATGACTAAAATACCGATAATAACGCACAATTACTATAAAAACAATGAAAATAGGCGGATAGATTAATAAAAACCAAAGTCCTTGGTTTTAACAAAATACGTTGTCAAATCTTAAAGTCAGATAGGTTCTTTAAATAGTAAATTATAGGACAATCATTTTAACTATATATACATAATATGTAAGAAACACATTTTAAAATTGTCTTACAAGATTATTTTAAGTGATGCTAATATTATAATATAGGTTATAATAAACCGGATACTCAGGTTTGCTACTTTTTTTTCATAATTACTGTATAATTCAAGTTACCTGTAGTGGAATTTCCGGATCTAACTCAAAAGATTCTACTTTTTCCGTCCAAGGCAACCATTTCTTCGTTTCAGCGTCAATAAAGAAGCCAAAGACATTGCCCGTGGAGGGGAATTTAATTTGTTTGAATTCATTACAGAACCATTTGCTGAACTCATTACGCCAATCGACAAGCTGATCTTGAAACAGACCGGATCCAAATCCCCAAACAACACAAAACACGAAGTAAGTTTCATACCTAATAATAATAAAATTGTTTTCGACTAAAGCTTTAAGGAAACTTAAAAAACAATTAACCACACAAAAAAAAAATGGTTTCAATTAAATATTTGATTGAAAATTATGAAAACATTATAATTGAAACAAATTACTTACCATTCTTTTGGACAATCTGATGGCAATAAACTTTTATTGAGGAAACATTCTAGTAAGTAACACGTCAGCTGTATTTGCTGTAGTTCACTTAAGGGTGTGATACGTTTGTATTTTTTACAAGACTCTAGCAGCGAGGGTATGTATTTATCGAACATTACTGTTAACATTGCTTTCTCAGATTCGTCATCACGTGTTGTATCAATCCACGATGCCACAAACCTTTATGAAGAGATTTTTAATAAGATGTAATCATAAATGTTTGTAGAAAACAGTAAAAAAATAATTCTTACGGATTCCACCCTAAGTCTTGAGGATTAATGTAGAGAATCCCTGCACGTGACACCGTCGCTGGAGTGGCAGTACGCAATGTTGCAATTTCAAATAGAAGCCTCATAGACTTTGTTAAAGCAATTCTCTCATTACTCGCAAGTGTCAACACCTAATATAAACATTAATTTTAAAATAATTACCACACAACGTATCGATGTCAAGTTCTATTTTGAATATACATTTCTAACAAATTAACTTGGCCATATTAATGACAAGGTCCATGTTATGGAGCTTATAAAAAGTATTTATTTTACCAAACCTTATTATCGTCCATTAACGTGTTCAAACTTTCAATCCACATTGGATCAATATCCCCATCTAATACAATCCACTTGGGTCCATCGCCCGGCATATTAGCCATATCACGCATTATTGTAGAAAATAACCCGTCCTTCCATTCCCTAGTTGCGGGATTAATAATTCCAAATAATTCATCATTAGTTACTGCTTTGGGATCAAGATCATTGTAAAACGGTTTCATTTTTAACATCTGATATGTCTTGTTTAAGCATTGCCATACCATTGATTTTCCCGTTCCAGCAAAACCGTCAATAAATACGGAATGTCTTACAGCAAATAATTCTACTAGTTGCACCATCTATCAATGTGATATTATAACATTGTAAATACATACATTATTTGCGTAGTTTATTCTCAGATACTTTAAAGTACTTTATTATATTATAAGACATTAATTAAAAGTGTGTAACAATACCTTTAATATAAATCCCGGTTCCGGTTGCAATTTCATGGAAATAGCTCCATCGACTAAATTCTTTTCAAAATCAAAATCACGTTTTCTTGGTACATCCAACGCAGGGAATAAGTCCCCAATAAGACCCATAAATACGGGCCTATCATCAGTGACAATTTTTGGAATATTGAAATCTCTTAAAGCTCTCATTAGTACTTGATCTTCTGGTCGCAAACGGTCGCCTCTCTATAGTATCACCAAATCTAAATGTTGTATGTCGCACAATATACACATTGAAATTGATTTTTTTATTATAAAAGTACCTTTAAAGACCCAGCAACAACGAGTACAGACTTAATAGCTCGTAAACCCCAATCATAATGATCTTGCTTAGACAAAAGCTCCTTACACAAAGTGTAAAGGGTAATAAATTTACGCGCTAGAAGTCTTGCTTCCTGAAAACCTTCGGCAACCAACATAATTTCACAGATCAATTCGAAGTCCGGAACAACCATAGCGCAAGGCCTGTAAAATTCTGTTTATTTAAGAAAATATTCTTAGGTCAAAATAATACCTATAGCTGTAATTGTCCTAACATACCTAAATAAAGCTTTTAAGTTCTCCGGCAATTCAGTTCTTCCAGCATAACCTGGGTTCATGGTTATAAACATGCCAATCGTTGGTATAAGGCTAATAATCTCGCCCATGAAGTCAAATTTCTTCTTCTTACTTTTTATTGCGTCAAGTACACTTTTGACTTGTACTGACACTACGGAAAGTACTTCAACGGAGATTCGGTTAAATTCATCGAAGCACCCCCAAGCACCAGTCTGAGCGAGGCCTTAAGTACAGAAACATTTTCGTTTAATGCGAGATGCAAACACATATTATTAGTATTATACAGTGTAAATAGAAGATTTAACCTTTGTAAATATTTCCGCAAGACTTATAATCCATCTGTTCAGAGCAATTGAACACGTACACCATAATGCCAAGAGCTCGACCTAAATCCTTAGTCGTCTCTGTTTTTCCAGTTCCCGCAGGGCCGGCGGGCGCACCACCCATTATTAAATGAAGACTCTAACGATGGCAAATGATGTGTAAAAGTTTAGCAAACGCATATTTTTATCGGACTTGTGGTAATATATTTTACAAATTCATTGATCTTTCTTACCTGAGTTAATGTAATGTAACATCGATCCGTCAGTGGTGTAATGACAAGACGTGGTGTGTTCCCCAGATATTCATAATCATAAAGAAATTGAGCGTCGCAAATATTTGCATAACAGTTATTCAATTTCAAATCCCACCTATGCCTAGATATTAAAAACACTATAAAACACATCCCAAAAGCCAACCACAAACTAAAGCACTCTTTAATTTACCTCAATTGACTTTGCCATTGAAAAGCATTAGATGTTTCAACTTTAGCTACTATGAGTTTAGCTACAACGTCTCTAGAGTGTACATCAATCGTACAAATTGTCATAATTTTCTGTCGATCGCCAACAGTCAAATCACCCAGTAAGAGAACAATCAAAGCATTTAGTTGTGCAATCTGTTTTTTCTGATAGTCTTTAAGGGCACCCTCGTATCCTTACAATAAAGATATAAATATTAAAACTTAAAATAAAATCTGTTTAGATTGTTTTACAAGTTTACAACATAAGAATGCTAAACCTTCTTCGAGCTTTTCAAAAGCTTGATTAGTTTCAGTGGTCCACCAAATTTGAGTGCCGACCAGCGCCGGTTGCGCAGGCCAATCGAACACCCATTCATCTCGTGGCTTATCTTCATATGATTTCACACTGTGCTCAAATATATCTCGAAGTGTATATCGCATACAATCAGTTACTCTATTTAACCACAGTTCAACCTAGAGAAATACACGAAAGACAAACACCGTTATATGAACTGAGTGAAAATTATATACATTCTAAGCTAATAAAATTGCCTCTATCTAATAAAACTAAAACTTTTCTTTAAAGGTTATAACATAAGTTACTTTTATTATTAAAAATACATGTAAAGATACAAAGGTACGTAGCACAGCTCACTTTGCCGGAACAGTCACAACAAGGTGCCTTAAACGGCACGTGTTCTTCATTCTCTTTAGATATCATCTCAATAGCATGCTTGCTGCCGGGTTTCGGGAATACTAATTTGGCCAAATTATCGTACAGCTTCGATAAATGACGAGCAACCGCCGGAGGATTGTTTCCATTTGACAGAATATCTATATAAAATAAATTTGATATTATTAAGCTATTATCTGTGTATAATATACGTTATTTTGAATAACTTTGTGTTTAGTAGAGCACATTGACTTGCCTAGTAAATCCGCTGAAGACACGAAGTAGAATCGAGGATAAGCTAATCGTTTGGTCTCCAAATAATTATTAAGTGCCTTCTCGCACAAGTTAAGGGCTTTCATTAATTCTTCAAGCTTATCAAGTAGCCCCGGTTTATTGGTTGCTTGAACCACATTTGGTGTAGTACCAATGTCTTTTAATAGTTCCTAAAATTAAATCAATTACCTGTATGGTTTAATAGCAATGTTTAAAATGACAAAAGTCGCCTACAAAAAACAATGAGGTGTCTAATGTAACAAGAAAATCTTGCGTCACGTTAAGTCTTGTTATATTAAGGACGAAGAAGTTTAAAATAAATAATTAGGCAAACTGTACAATCTACTAAATTATATTAGTATAGTCCGAACGACATACATATAATAATTACTTACTTTAAACGTTTTATCAATGGTATCAAATCGCTTGGAGTCTTCTGGGAGCTGAGCACGTATATCATCAGAGCCAACGAAGATGCTCTCCAGGTACTGCCACTTGCGTTGAACTTCAAACCAAATTGCAATGACAGCATCGGCTGTACCAAGTTTCTTCTGCCATGCAGTTACTTCCGTCTCATAGAATCCAATAAACTTCGATGACATCATGTTTTGCACTTGATTCTGTCAGTTATTAAAATTAATTACATTTTTTATCCGTAGAAACAATTCTAGAAGTGGATTCATGAAATTGAGTTTAATATCGACTTTTCAATTACCTGATTATCCTCAAGAGTTTCGACAAGTTCTTCACTAGCTTTCGGTAGTTTCGTCCCAGTTCTGTCATGCACCGTGTAATCAAACTCCATGATCGCCCAGGTAGCTTCCAATTCCCTAATAAATTAAGAATTATTTAACCTTTAATAAATGAAATATTTGGAAAATTTAAGGACACTACAATGTTATTATAAAATATAACGCTAAGAATAGACGAAAAGCTTTTTTAATTAAGTAGAAACATACTTAAGAGTTTTCTCCATCGCAGCCTCTTTGACAGATTTATCAACAATAGTTTTGACTTCTTCTTCGTATTTATGCAGATTTAGGGCTAATAAATCTGCTAATGTAGTATCGTCATTTATATTAAATTTGACCTAAAAATGTTTAAAAATATTTACTTATTTATGACATAATTACATCTATTTCAAGCACAATAGTGTGCAACAAACATCAAGCCTTTAATTTGTGGTGATGTATAGATTAAAAAAAATGTATTATGTAAACAAAATATGGCATGATCTTACCTTATTCACTCATAATTTATTAATCTATTAACGTTAATATATTTACATTTACAAATAAGTACAATTATAATATCTACAAAACAAATTCCGATAGAATAAACGAATAATAAGATATCTTAGGTTTTGAAGGGCGCCTGCCATTTAAATGTAAATCTTCGTCTTTTATTCCTTGTGATCGATATGATTCCGTGAGCTTTTCCTTTTGAATAAAACTTTTTCGTAATCCTAAATTTCTAAATGGCATCTTTTGTTCTTCATTAACCTCGGATCTATTGTCATCATCGAACGATCTAGCTGATTCTTCTAATAACTTAAAATCCTCTAAAATTTGTTCTACAGATACCGGACTTCGTACGGTTTGTCTTAATGAAAATGGCTTTGAATTAACATGCTTTGTTTCTAGCGATATGAGATTTGAATGAACAGCTTTCTACACAATATAATGAGGATTAAAAAAACTAAGATTAGTTTTGAATATTTAAAACAAAAACTTGTTGCTATAAAAATATTTTACCTTCGTTGCCATCATCAGTTCAACCCAATGTCTATCTTTAATGGCAGGATTCTGTAAATCTGTTACAGCTCTTAAGGAAGTCATCAAATTCTTTATTGTTGCTTCAATTGATATATATGGCTCCCTGTATAAAAGAGACAATATAAGTGGATATTATTGTCCTGTGCAATTTTCAAAAATTATGTCAGATATTCGATTTAATAACACAATATTGTTAATTAGGAATTATTTGCTAACCATACTCTCATGTCCTTGTCTAGCTGTCGCATGTCTTTCGTAAATCTCTTACACTCTTGATCCATACCATCCGCATCTATCTTCTTCCAAGGAGATTTCTTCCAAAATTCTATTGTTCCCATTACCAAGTAATAGTAGTCCCATAGTTGCTGAAATACATCGTAGTGATCGTAAAATAATATGTTCAATGATAATTTAAAGTATTTTCAATATATTATTTGTTAAATACTTTTATGAGCTTAAGTTCCCTTCGACATTGTTTGAGAAACTTTTCATCGGGAGGTTGTATATCAAACAGTCCACAACTCTTCTTCAAATTCGCAACAATGTCTTCGAAGTCCAAAAGCTCTTGGTGAACTTTGTCAATCTGTCGATATGGTTCCTTGCAATTCTCAAGGAACATCTAAAATGATTTATGATTTAGGAAAAAAAACTTTTATTAATTTTATAATTATCACGATATTTTTAATCTACTGCTTCTTTAGACAACATGTTTCGAATTACAAACTATACTTGTATATTGTAGATTAAAGCTATTTCTGTCTTTAAAGCAAAAGCGAGAAAGTTAATTAGTTTACCTCCTTAAGTTTAAACTGATCTCGATACATAGTAAGTCTCAGATTGATGAGAGCAACTCGTTTTGCAATAAGAGCTGCCTGTGCAGCTTGTAACGGCGCTACATTATTCTTCATAACCGTTGCCAGTTTCACCAAGTTGCGCCATTTCTCCGGCAATACATCTAACTGTAATAAACAGATTTTCGTCAAAGTTAAAATTATATAATATTTTTTTAATTCTAAGCAGATTTCAAAACAGATAAATGAGTTAAAATAAATAGTCCTAACTTTTTTCCCCAAAAAAAAAAAACACGAATTTCATACTACATACACAACATTTATTCTATACTATTACCAAAGTGTTTACCAAGTATTGATGAGACGTCGTTGGCTTCTATAAAATCCAAATGAGAGCATAAAAATAAAAAATATATTACTAAGGCAGATAATCTTGCTTCGCAAAGAAGCGCCAGCCTTATCATCAAAGTCTAGAAATTTAGATATATCATAGTAGATTATGTTTAAAAAAAAGTGTTCTTAGCTTTACTTAAATTGGGTCATCATAAGATAGTCCAATGGTAAATAGAATTAGTAATAGTTTTTTTGAGTCTTCTAAAACAGCTCTTAAATTATCGTAAACCACCAAATCTTGCTTATTGAATAAATTGGACTGATTATTCGTTACAACGTACCTGTTCATATGTTTCTTCAGGGAAATCGACACCGTATTCTTTTAGTACATATATAATATCTCGGAGAGGTTCAAACATCTGCTCGGTGCCAGCGTCCACCTTCGCTTTAACTTCATTGAGAACTCTCATCACTTGTAAGAGACCCTCATAATCATCTTCGGTAAGTTCGACTGACAATTCTTTCGTAGAATACGCGATGAATTTCTCCAAGTCGTCTAGACTAAATTTTATTTTTATTTATTAAAAAAATTATCAAGACACCACCATCGACTGACATAAATGTCATCAGATTCATTTGTTCATAAAAGTTCAACTTACCTGGTCTGTACATGATCTTTCAAGTTCTGCTTGTAAAGGTTGCTCCATTTGCAAATAATGTTCATAATAGCATGATTAAGCCGCTTCAAGTCCAGCTTAAGCCACCCATTACACAAGTAATCCGCCGGTAATGCAGCCACTTCATCATACATGGTGTTGAATTTATCGATCTGTAAAATTTCATGTTATTGAACTCGTAAGAAACGGGCACTAATATGTACAAATAAAATAATAATATTAAGTACAACTCAAGCCTCAACGACAAATGAACACGTCAAAATTATAACACTTAGGTCGGTAGTTAAATACAACATCTGTTTTTAGATATTTAATATAAAACTAACATAACAATTGAAGAGTATTTACATATGACAATTAGTCTTTTAAACAACAAAGTTTATGATGCATATATTGGATGGCACACAGACCTCTTTCTGATATTCTTCAAGTTTCGGTTTGGCTTCAGGCGGGTCGCAACCAAAGTCGTATTTGTATTTATCAAACTCTTCGGGTGGTATAACACGCCCATACTTCAGGAAACTAGCTAGCACTTCTTGCCTATCTTCCATCCACAGTGGAGTGTATTTTTCATATTTCTTTATTTAAATATACAATACTTTAAAATATTATAGCAAAAAATAATTGTACACTTATTCAATAAAACTTACTGATGCATATTGTACAACGTCGTTGATGCTATTCTCTATTCTTTTCGCTATTTCGTGGTATAAATCTATCATGGCTTCTTCAGGTGTTATATCATCTGTTAATAAATTACTATTAGGAAATGGTTTTATATTTGAATATAATTTTTTGTTAATATCTAGTTACCTTCGTAATTAGCAATAGGCACAATAGGATCAATCCTAGGATAAAGAGTGGCCTGTAGGAACATATCTTTCATCATTTCGATCATTGTGTCATAGAGTCCACCAGAGTCCTTAATGTCCAGTGATGGTGTGAAACATATATCTGTAACATTTCTTTATCTAATAAATATAATAATGGATTAATTTTAAATAGATATATCAATATCTCATACTTAAAGAGATTTGTGAAATATTTAAAAAATGCTGTTGAATTTCTACTAACCCGGATCCTTTAGTTCCGCAATCACTTCCATAAACGCAACACGTGGGCCCTTTTCAAGATCTGTCTGCTTTTCAAAGAGGTCAAGACTTGTTTGAATTGCCTTCATCACTTGACGCGACACCTAAAACACAATCGAAGTTTCGTACGTTTTAGAAACTTAATAAGTTTTTATAGGATATTCTAAACTGGATTGCAGATACAATGTAGGCTAATAATAAAGCCTTATAAATACATACAAGGGAATCAATATATTTGACATAAGCGGGCCACCGCTCCGCTCTGAAAGCTTCCTCTTCCATCTCTCTCTTTTCTTCTTCGATATCTGCGAGCTCCAACTCATCCAATTCCTCTTCCTCTTCAACTGGTGACTCAACGCCCTCCTCTCCTAATTAACATAAATTTCAGTACATATGTATACAACTTTATTATTACATAAAAAAATAATGATTGTTTTTTTAAATTTTGACATTTAAAAAAACAATAGGCGCTATTGTGTATGTTTTAGTCATAAGCCTCAACAAGGACACTTAATTAACAACCTTAAATGTATCTCACCTGCATCTCGTCTAGCTTGGCGCTCGAGCCGAGCAGCTTCCTTTTCCGCTCGTTTTAATCGTCTAGCCTCTCTCATCTCGAATTTTGCTTGAGCTATTTCAGCCTTTTCTCTATCTCTTTCTTCCCTAGCAATTCTCTTTAGTTCACGGGCCTCCTCCATTTCTTTCAGTTTACGATTACGAGCATTTCTTTCCTCTTCATCAAGCGTAGCTTCGTCGACTTCTTCGAGCTCCTCTTCTTCTTCATCCGACTGAAAAGTGCGAGTATTTTAAAATTATATTTCAAAGTATTATATCTTTATAAAGTCTTGTATGAATTTATTATCTTGTGCCTTTATATTCTATATAGATAAAAGTAATTTATCTAATGTAGAAATAATTTGATTTTCCGAAAAATGACGGCTCCAATTTAGGATATGTTGAGTTTTAGTTCAAGTCCATTTTGTCAACCAATTCTAGTTGTCTATTATATTGTTTTTGGGGAACTTCAGTAAAAAATATGATTTCTTATACTAATTTATAATGTATAGAATAATAAGAAAAATATATTTAAACGCGAAAAAACCCGTCGAGTATTTTCGGAGATTAGTTTCTAAATACAGACAGACAGACAAAATGGTAAAAAAACAGTGTTTGTGTTCTATTTTTCGGATAAATTCATTAAATGTACAGACACGCGCGAATTTTACTGATTTATAATATGTATAGAAGATGTAATTTAAAATACACATATGTGGTCGTGGTTAACGGATGCAAGACCAGTCTAGGCTGAACTCTATTTATTATGAGTATATATCAATGTGATATGAGGGCAACTTGCATTAGAATTTTTACGAAACGAATATGTCCAATTCTATCATAACATAAATATTACTTTAAAACAATTTATAGGTTGATTAACTTTCAGTCCATGTAACTGAATATTTATTTTATACTGTTTTGTCGAACGATTACACAAAGTGATTTTTTAAAAGGCTATAACTTTTCTATTTCTCAACCGATTTAAATAAAACAAACACGTTAAGAAGCTTACTACAATGCAACCTTGAAATCGGAGTTTACTACAATGCAACCTTGTTATCGGTTTCCAAGAGAAACGGGAACATAGATAAACAAAAATTCAAAAAATTGTTGTTTTGTGTTCTGTTATGTTAATAAAGTCCAATAATAATAATAGCTTTTCTTAAATATATTCAATGTATAGAACTCGACCAGTTACATTTTTACTCTATTATAGATTACGTTTATATATTTGCATCAATGCTTACTTACAAAAACTTACTTCAACCAAGTTTGCTACAAATAATACCATGTACGAAACTTAATTTCCCTTTGGCATAAAGTAATTCTCAGGATCTAAATTATAATACACTACTATGGGTAGTTTCTTACTTCTTCATCCTCTTGTATGTTAAAGAAGAGCTTGTAATTAACTTGCAATATGTTTTGGAATTCAGCATGACTCTCCAAAATATGCGTACGCCTAAAGGAAACGTATACTGAGTATAAATTATTGCGGCTGTCATTGTAGGTTATGAAGCAAATAATTACTAATTTTAAATAGATTCTAATAATATCTATTAAATGATAAATTATATGCCAGTAGTTATAGTCCATTGTATAATAGAGCGATAATACCTTCGTACTAGTCTGGGCAGCCGCTCGTTTACAGCGAGCAATTCCATTTTGTCGGGGTTTTCCTTGCGGTTATGTAGGGGTTTATCACCCCAGGAAGCAATGTTAGCGAGTCCATTGCGCACGTTGTTCTGTGCAGTTAATACACGCTCCTGCAACGTGTTGATCGCTGTGTATACTTCCGCCATCCATTCTGTAACTAGAAAATAACATGCTTTTGAGTTGGCATAAAAATAATACACTTCTTAATATTCTGCAAACAGCTGTTAGTCCAGTTTTAAGTCATTCGAGACCTATGTTTGTATTCTACAACAAAAATATAGATGAGACTAAGTCATTTCTGAGGATGAAACTAAGAATTGATTTTAAGAAATGGATTTCGCTAGTTAATAATATTTATAAATCTTACAGTCATCATTCCATGTGAGCTCCTCAACACCTCTACCAAGTAATTGATCGATGGCAGAGATCTCCTTCTCAATAAGTGCGACTTCTGTCTCATGACTGCCTTCACGTATTGCGTTATACCAGGCGATAGCGCGGTTCAAGCGATTCATATCGTACTAGAAAACAAGATTTACATCACTTACCATTTACAATATATCTATAATTGTCAACAAGGCTATATAGTATTTAGTACTTTTTTATCACATATAAGCTTTTAAAAGGCTAACCTGCAGTTTTTCATTTCTAGCATACAGCTCTAGGCCATCTGCTGGTATCCCTTGTTTATCCAGATATTTCATATACCGTATTTCCCTTAGCAACATTACTAACTGTAACAAAATAGTAATTTATTTAGTTAATTTTATGAATTGTATTACATGAATGGTGTCCTGCGGTTTCACTCACTTTTATTTTATGTTTAAACTATTTTCCTGTCAAAAGAAATCTCAAAAAATTCAAACACTACTCAGTTAGGGACCGACAGAATTTTATAGGTTGTTACGATATTATACGAAAGCCTAATTATTTTTCTAAAATTTAAGCAGTCTTTATTACTCGCTATAAAATCTATCACAAAGTAGTGTCAAACGATCCATTCGTTTCTAATTAAACAAAACCGAACGACAAATGTTTTTATTAATTGTACTCTCATATATTTTAATTCTCAATTGAGTTTTTAATAAAATAGATATAAGAATAAAAATAAAAATATAGAAAAACCTAATCTAGAAGGCCATCAGCAGCGGATCTATGAGACCGTTCACGCTAACGACTATAGAGACAATGATCGTCGAATTCACATCCCATAAAGCGGTTACCACGTGAGCCAAATCTAAGTATTTGCTGAGCTTGTCCTTCTTCCTTAGTATTACTATAGATATAAACTTAAAAATTATTAAATTACAAATTATGAATATACATACCTCAGGACTAAAATTGTTTCTGACGAATGGAGGGTCTCTATAAATAAGATTTTTAGCTAACTGCGTCTTGCAAATATTAGGCACCGTTGAACACCACTGTTTGAATTGGCGATCTTCAAGTACATTTAAGTATCCCAGCATCTCGTTGTGTTTTTGCTTCATGTACAGAGCATATTCTGTCTCTATAACTCTATAGAAAATATCACAATATAGAATACCTTTAAGGCTCATCGCCCTGAATTGATAACACCTTGAAATACCACAAAATATGCAAACTAGAGGTGCTTCATGGCTTCATCCGCAAAAATCTGCCCACTACAAGGTCTAATATACGTTTGTACCCACAATCACAAGATTGATTTAAGAATTTGAGTACAAAAGCGTAACAAACAAGAAAAAAAGACAAATAAGGACCTTACATTGGCATTAGAATATTAGAATAATACGCGACATATTTGTTCATTTTAAAGTATATTCAACTTACGGATCTTCAAACAGAATAAAATCTTCCATCGGGTTTTGTACGCGCCGACGTAATTTAAATATCCACCATAACATACCACCAACGGGAGGTAAATATGGATCTACCATTGGTCTTTCTGGCCCTTTTGTTAGTTTCTAAATTTGAAATAGTTTTATTTGGAAAGGTTAATTTGTGAGAAAACGTGTAACATTGGTATAAATTGTGAATGCATATAACTTAAAGCTAAATTATGTATAACTTCAAAGAACTTACTTCCTACATTATATTTATTATGCAAAATTTTGTAAATTGTTTTTCTTTTTTGTTCTTTGTAGTTGTCCTCTGTAGTGTACCTCTAAAACAACCTACGTATATATGAGAATTAATTCCTTAACCTACCGACATCTCTTCATCAAATATTTCCTTCACAGCATCCAAATTAGAATGCATAAAGTCCAGAAGTCTAGGTAATTTTGGTTTGAGCTCATTCTTTATAATCGTCCGATGAAATAAGTCGCCGATAATTTGGAAAAACTGAAAATTTAAGAATCAATTAGATAGGATCAGGCAGAAAATGAAATCAGGAAACGTAATTGACTTATTATTATTTAAGTTCATTTACTTATACGTAAAATCAACAT
>JAOSYY010000003.1:9028462-9056500 GCA_025727935.1 Hebomoia glaucippe
CAGGCAGAAAATGAAATCAGGAAACGTAATTGACTTATTATTATTTAAGTTCATTTACTTATACGTAAAATCAACATGGATGAAACCTCGGGGCACTACCAGTTTTCACAATATATTTATAACAATAATTAAGAATATTTAAGTTAATATACCATGTTCGAATTGAACATGTTTAATGAGCCTTTACAGTTTTATTAATAATGATGTTAGGAAGTACGGGTATGAAAGATAACTGCATTACAATTACTAATCATAATAGTAATACTTTAAAAAAATGTTCTAAATTATGGCACTCATCCAAGCCTTGTGTGAAGAGCGATGCCAAGCGTTGGTCTACGTCGTCCAACACCTGCATATGCTTCACGTAGTCACCCTCGAAGCGATTATCCTCAGGGTCTGCTGGGTCGTATGTAATGTTACCCAGATTTTGATATATCATAATGTACTCTTCTAGAATCTGGAAGTATTTGAGAACGTTTAATAATTGACAATAATTAATATAGTATACGTATGCATTCTTTGATGAGCCTGTGGATCTACCGGAACAACGAGTTCCGTTAAACAGATGGGCTGAGATTTTTGTATCCCACCTGTTTTCAAATGATATTAAATATGTAATGTTTATATATATTATATAAATCTAATATATCAAATTCTTATGTCACAATGTCGTTCCCATACTTCTCCGAAATGGCTCGACAGATCCGTATGAAATTTTATTTGCATATTCAATAGGTCTAAGAATCGGCTATTATCAATTTCTCGTCGCCCCAAACGCTAAGTGTAGTCCACTCCCAAATTGATTTTTTTTTTATTTTTTTATGATACAGCATATAAAAATACATACAACCACAAATTTTCACCCCAAATTTTGTATATTTATGTGGCAAAATGACGTTTGCTGGGTCATCTAGAATTATATATTATTTTTGCCGGAATGGTGAAATTTAGAATATGAAATAGATCAGAGGAACTTCTCAAAATTCACTCCAATTGCCGTGCGAGTCTCGTATCAACGTTCTTAGATAAAAAAGAAGTGAATTATATCCGTTGCTTACTTTCATGCACTCTGTGCTAAGAATCTTTCCTCTAAGACCACAAAACTCCATTTTCTCCAACTTAAGAATCTCAACAGTAGCTTCGAGGATCTCTTCAATCTTTTTTAGTTTCTTCATATATACGTTGAAGCGCATGAACACCCGGTCGAAATCGAATGACCAGCGAACCGGCATCACGCCCGGTGGGAAAAATGTATGTACTTTGTCTCTGTTCATCTCATACGTCGCACTATAACGAGTACAATATTTATAAATAAGCAAGAATCAGTACTGTACTTCTTAAACACTTTCACTCTTCATAAGTTAAGATGTTCAGAAAAAGAAGCGTTTCTTTTTTCCAAAAGGTATAACTCTTTTTGGCGGGTTACTACGGTAATTTGTCTGCGAATAAAATTCAGGGGAATTCAGAATTTTAACAATAGTATAGATAAGATAGTATCTTACATGAAATGATTGAGAATTGATAAAGCTTTCCTGATTTTTAACAACTGTTCATCAGCGTCACCTTGAAATATGGAGCTGGGGTCTACCGAATTGGTACATTGCTGGATAACCAAGTTACATACCTCACGTAAAAGAGCTGGAAATAATATATTGTTAAGAACATCGCAAACCTTATTTGAAATTATTTGCTAGAAAATACATAGTTTAAATTAAACGCCTTACGTATAAGCTTTTCCACACTACAGTAATATCTAGAACTACCCCAAAGTAGTCCTATACAATGAAACATCGGCCTTATCAAGAATTTGGCGTCTGAAAAATCGGTGCCTTCAAAATTTTCAAAATGTTGTAACAACGGCTTTTGATACACGTAAATATCACGACACTCTACAATAGCTGAAAATTTTTTAGGCGTATATAAGTTGAGAAAGGAATGAAATGGTAATTCTTTTGGATAACAATATTAATTTCGTATTTTATAATATAGTGGTTTTATAGCCATCGGTAATTAAAAATCTTACCAGCAACTACGTTAGTGAGCATTGTTTTAAAACAACTTAAGTAAACGCTGCGGGTAGCTTCTAAGTAATGCGCCATACGTTTTACACGCGGATCTCTCAACTGGGAATAAATTCCTTCAAGATTACGAAGACGGTTAGCGTAGAAATCTATGTCAGCACTCGGGAGTGGAAATTTCGTGCGTTTGAATGCTGAAAATAAACCGAACAAGCAAGAATAGTTCATTAATATTCGGAGGACATAAAACCTACATTTATTGAATAACCATTTTCGTTTTCGATTCCCGTACATTGAATTAAAATATAATATAAAACAAAATATGAACTGAGTTTCTCTAAATTTGAAATTGTTGTCTACAACCCGTTACTAAACATTTTCTTTATAAACAACAATAAAAATTACCAATATAAGAGTCTTCTTTGAGTAAATCGTGAACCTGCTGGGCCCATTTTATTATGGCTCCTTCTATATTTGTTTTTAAGTACAAATCCACATCCTCAGAGTCGCTTAAAATAATAATAGTAACTTATATCAGCATATCCAGGAGCCCTCGCGTATTGTAGAACACGATAGATCCCACAAAGAACTTATGCTCCCTTTGTGCAACGGAAAAGCAAACGCATCGAACCGACAATTTATATTATTACTAGCGGGCGCTTTCGATTTCAGTCGCGTCAATTTTCCTCCCACAGCCGATTGTACACCACGTGAAGAGTGTCAAATATTTGTTTAGTTTTTTATATTTTCCAACCTCATCAACATTTTTTTATCATTCTTTCCACAAATACAAAGTCTTAGAATGTATATAAAAGTAGAATGAAATTTGTAGTCATTCTTAAATTAAGTTGGGAACAAGGGAAATACGGATAAATGTTTATATATATATATAGGTAGATTATTACAAATTATTGAGCAGTATATCTCAGGTATAAAATATGTAAGTCAAAAATACGTAAACAGTAAAACTTGCCTTTCTTACCTTTCTCTAAGTCTTGCTTCGGCATGATAGATAGTCTCCACGCCATCCGGCATAGGTAGCATTACCTGACTGCTCATTTCACCCTTTAGCTATAATAGAAACATCATTAAACATTGTCTAAACGACAAATCATTCAATGCTTGAAGAAATCTTTATAAATTATAGATGGAACCTTCTCGATCAGGTCAGCTATATAACCACGTCAGTAGACATCATGATTTACAATTTTATATGATAAGCTAGAGTATGTATTATTAACGTTTGTTTTACCTGGTGCATTAAATTACGTAAATCATTAACATGTCTTTTCATATCGTTCTTGACAATTTTAGGCCACCCTCTTTGATTTTCTGGATTGCATAATAGTGGACCTATTACTTCATCAGCCATCACCGACAAATCCATTAGGACGTTACCTGACAATTCTCCAATGGTCATTCCCTATGGGAAAGGGAAATACATAGCTCTACTATATAATATTTTATTGGTTCAAGATTTTTCAAGATTTTTGTAACAAACTTAACCCTAATTTAATATGAATACTTCCTATAATTTTACCATTTAGGTAATTCTGTTAACTTCGTTCACCAAAAATAAATTGTGTTAAAATGTAATGACACATTTTTATAGTCTAACCTTGCGGTAATTGGAGGCGGTTAATTTGTCATCAATGTTTCTTAAAAAATATATCATTTTTCCCCTGCTGATTGGTGGGAAATTAGTGGCACAAGTTAGCAATCCAGCTGTGTTCACACGGAACACTATGACATCAAATTTCGGCATATCAAAATATCTGAATAGTACATGCTGAAAACAATATTCTGTACTGAGAGGGTGGACGAAGTTTTAGGCTTTTAGCTAATCGTAGCGAAGATGAGGACCACCGAAACCTACAGCTTATGTAAAAAATATCATTTAAAAAATTCAATTTATATGTTGTACATATTATCTAATAATCATATAATAAAAATAAGTGTCTTTTTCTTAAAGTATAAACCTACCATATGACTTTAAACGAAGCGATATTTTACAATTGCTCGATACGCTAGTTTTCTTCGATATTTCATATTATATATATTCATAATTCATTAATATTATTGAATTCATTCTATCGTAACAATTCACTATTGATTAAAATAATAGGCTGTGTCAATGTTCCGAAAATTTTAATAGTAGGTGCAATCTTACCCTTTCATCACCGGTAATAAACTTATTCCATTTCTCAATCTTTAGCTTAAGCGATTTTAAAATATATTCAGACATAAATTCCAAACGCACATCAACGTCTTCTTTCTGCAAAATAAATAAATATTTTAAGGTAAAGATAAATAAATCTTTAAAGTTTTTTCTAAAACGCTTTAGCGTTTTTAAACGATTCTTAAATATCAATATCTAAACTACAATAAAAATATATTATTTAATTTGGCTTACATCACCCATGGTGTTTAGATTATTACTTTTTTGTTCTGTGATACAGTTGATTTTAAAGTTCCTTAATCTAACATTATTTTATTGCACTTTTGTAACGAATAATGTACATATAATTAACACGCAAATGGGCACAATATTTTTACGATATAAATTAATAATTACGATTATTAACATTAAATAATCCACGAACAATAACGTTTCTATAGCAATAGTTTTCAAATTTTGAACACCTAATTTTTGACATTCATAGTTCGCGCGAAATTTGAATAAGCTATTTTAAGGTTATATATTAGGTAGAACTGTAGAATTTCATAAGTAATAGTTCTTATTTTCTCAATGTATATGAAAGTTTATATGGTACTATAATTGAAACATAATTTATAAAATATTTCTTAATATATTTATACATATGTATATCAGATACCTGTAAGTCTGTGGTTATCTATAACTGCCAGAGTTGGCCGTCAGCTAACCAACAGTTGAACAGTCGCTTTAAGTGTCTAATTACGCGCGAAAATAAAGGCAACAGCCCTAAACTTCGATCAAAAATTGTCGTTAACACAATATTTTATTAAAATAGAAGAAAAATTACTGAAATATGGAGGGCTTTGACGACCCTGGTGTATTTTTTTCTGATAATTTTGGTGTAGAAGAAAATGAATCCCAAGATCAAATTAACCTTCATGGTGTTAAGAAAAAATTTAAGGAGTTTATACGACAATTCCATACAGGAAATTTTAATTACAGATACAGGTGAAAAATATTTACTATTATTGCATAGACATTTCAAAATAGAAAATAACAAATTGTGAATAATACAATACAACAAATGTTTAACTTTCTTATATAAATATTCATTGATTTTAGAGATGCCCTCAAAAGAAATTATAATTTACATCAATATTGGGTTGAAATAAATATTGAAGACTTATCTAGCTTTGATGAAGTACTAGCTGAGAAACTATATAAAAAACCTACTGAACATTTACCTATTCTTGAAGAAGCAGCAAAAGAGGTATTTATGTATTGTTTATTGTATGATTTATTCTTAAAGTATACCACCTTTCATAATCAACATTGACAACTGTTAATGATCTGAAATATGGTTATTATATGAGGTTTGATATTATCTTCAGTTGGCTGATGAATTAACTGCACCTAGACCAGAAGGAGAGGAGAAAGTTGAGGATATTCAAGTATTATTGTCATCAGATGCACATCCATCTAACTTAAGAGAACTAAAGGTAAACTGTCTTTGAATTTTTCACCTTCTTATACTCACATTTTACTGTGAACTTTTGTTCCAAATAGAAAATTCATTTATTGATAACAATTTTTTTTGCAGTCTGAAACGGTATCAAGACTAGTTAAAATACCTGGAATAGTAATATCAGCATCAGGAATAAAAGCAAAAGCTACAAAAATATCTATACAATGTAGATCATGTCGAAACATTATACCTAATTTAGCTGTTAAGCCTGGCCTTGAGGGCTATGTTATGCCCAGGAAATGCAATACGTATGAGATATCTATTTTTATGTTACTGCTTGTATGAAAATAGTATTTTATGATTTGTTTATTTTTTTAGGGAACAAGCTGGTCGTCCAAAATGTCCCTTAGATCCATATTTCATAGTCCCAGACAAATGTAAATGTATTGATTATCAGGTATAAACTTACAATGGGTTACTAATAGATTAAACTAATTTATAAATTTTTAGAAGCCACATTTTGTAGATTCATACAAAAATATGTTTTATTTAGGTGTTAAAATTACAAGAAGCGCCTGAGAACATACCACAAGGAGAGATGCCACGACACTTAACTGTGTACTGTGACCGCATGCTTTGTGAAAGAGTGGCACCAGGTGCCCGGGTTACAGTGCTTGGTATTTACTCCATCAAAAAAATTTCAAAAATCGGGGTGTGTATGAATGCTCTTTTACTATACATTAACTTTTGAGTTATGTAATTAAAAACCAAAAACTCATCATAACTTAAGGATATAATAACTATTTTTTTTTAACAATTGGTTAACAAGATTATGGGTATGCCACTAAATCAAATTATAATATCTAGAATTCTAGAAAGTTATTTTAAATTGTAACATTAATGAAATCGATAGCAAGATAAAGCAATAAAAGAAAAACTATATCACATATTTTTTAGTAAACATTTGCTTCTTTTTGCAAAATATTTTCTCCAGCGAGGAGACCGTGAACGAGGGTCGGTGGGTGTCCGCTCTTCCTATATACGTGCAGTGGGACTTGCAGCTGAGGAAGGTGTAACTGGTGGCCTCAGCCCTTTCACCGCTGATGAGGAGGAACAATTTCGCCGTCTGGCTGCCTCGCCCGATATATACGAGAGGATTTCAGCCTCCATAGCGCCTAGTGTCTTTGGCGCTGTCGATATGAAGAAAGCTATTGCCTCTTTACTATTTGGGGGTAAGATAAGACACAGTTTTAAGTGCTAAGTTAAAATGTTTGGAAATGTTCTAAATTTTTTATAAATCTGGCACAACAGACAGAAATTTAAATTGAATTCATATTGACATAAACACTTTAATTCCGATTAACTAAAACACAAATACTAGGTTCTACATATAAACATTTAATTTAAAATTTCAGGATCCCGTAAAAGGTTACCTGATGGATTAACGCGGCGTGGTGATATTAATATACTACTATTGGGTGACCCCGGTACCGCAAAGTCTCAGCTACTTAAGTTTGTAGAAAAAGTGGCCCCCATTGGAGTGTACACTTCAGGGAAGGGGTCGAGTGCTGCAGGTCTTACTGCTTCTGTTATTCGAGATCCTGGTAGTGTAAGTGTCATACCCTACATTAACCTTAATATAAAATCGATTTTCTTAAAATTCTATTTTAATTCGATAACTGTCTGACTAAAAAAGAAGCTAGATTATAAAAATCCAAATAAAAACAAAGATGTAGTATACTAAAACGTAATGGAAATTATCATGCATGAAGTCAGGAACTTGCAATTCTACTCAAAATCTATAATATATTAAAAATTTAACTAGTTGACATCTGTACATTGAAGATATTTGAGAAAAACTATTATGTGGGACTCTATTAACATAATAGAACCCAAAACAACTGATTTGAATAAGGGTTTCACTACAGTATTGTTGTTTTATTTTAATCGGTTGAAAAATAAAAAAGTTATAGCCGTTTAAAGAATCGCGTTGAATAATAGTTCGATAAAACCGTTTATGCAATAACTGCTCAGGTACATTGGCTGAAAGTTAATCAACAATATAATATGACCTTTAATTAAATATTATAAATAAATATTTATATTAAGAAGATAAGAAGAAGTAGACAGGTTCGTTTAGTATAAACGTAAATGTAAGTTGGCCTTAGAACTATATAATGAATGGAGAGTTCAGCCTAGGCCGGTATTGCATCGGTTGACAGACGTTTACACGACCACTAACCTGTATTTTGAATTGTATCTTCTATACATACGATAAATGTACTAACTATTGGAAACGAATAGAAAAGAGTGATAGAATGCAAGAACAGATTTTTACCTTTTGGCCTGTTTGTATGTATCTACAGAGTAATTTTCATAATACTCAGCGGGTATTTCCGCATTTTATTATATTTTCTCTTATTCTTTTATTCACATAATAAGTAGTAAGTAGAAGAATACATAGATTAATAAAGTTACTCAAAATTAATTTGATACACCACCTAAGACTCGGTTACAAAATCAACATTAATGCGAGCGAAGCCGCTGGTAGAAGCTAGTTAGTTATACGTATCAAACTATAAGTTTATACCAATTATGAGAGTAATGCTGTTTGTCGAGACTTTGATTTGTTTGGATCTAAATTAACTCATCGAACATCATAGCGCAACTTTGTAATGGAGGGAGGTGCCATGGTACTGGCAGATGGTGGCGTCGTATGTATCGACGAATTTGATAAGATGAGAGAAGACGACCGCGTCGCTATCCATGAGGCTATGGAGCAACAGACTATTTCCATTGCAAAGGTATGTTATACTGACTGCTCTTACAAATTTTTATTCTAGTTTTAAATTTCTGTACACACATCATGCTCGCTCTAGAATCGTAGTTATGTGTCTTAGTGGAATAGATTAATTATATTTGTATGGCGTTTGAGAATATTTTGAAACAAAATGTATTCTGAGGTTGGAAATTAAACATGTTGTCCTAAAACTATGGGATGTAACCAAAATAATAGTTTTTTTTTTAAATATTTGTCCTTTTTAGAAAAGTAATTAAAAATGTAGTATTTTTTATTATTCCTAGGCTGGTATTACAACAACGCTAAACTCCCGGTGTTCAGTGCTGGCGGCTGCTAATTCGGTTTTCGGTCGGTGGGACGATACAAAAGCGGATGATAATATCGACTTCATGCCCACAATTCTCTCTCGATTCGACATGATATTTATTGTGAAGGACGAACACGACCAGAACAGGGATATTGTAAGTATAATCATTTATACTGACAATTGTAGTGAACGTATAGTCTGATCAAAATTATCCAATAATCATATTGAACGTGTCTGTAATCTCTGAACAGATTTTCCCAACTCATACAAAAAAATCAACGAAAATCAAATCAATAAATTAGAATCTACATCCATTACGGTACTTCTTGCGGTAGGTGTTAAAATATTATCTCAACAGCCCATTATTTCATATGTTATAAATAATAATAATATTCCTTTTGATTTCCAGACGCTAGCTAAACATATAATATCAGTGCATATGGGCGGCAATACCGCTGAACGGGACGTAGCGGAAGGAGAGCTGCCATTGGCGTTATTGCGTAGGTATTCCGCGTACTGTCGTGCGCGCTGTGGCCCGAGACTATCAGAGAGCGCGGCGGAACGTCTTGGCGCTCGCTACGTGCTGATGCGCTCCGGTGCCTCGCTACAGGAGCGTCAAGCAGACAAGCGTTTATCCATACCCATCACCGTACGGTTAGTGTCGCAGTACCACTTGTCCCTGCGTTTATATAAAAACTGTCGAACACTGTTTTTCCCAGATTGGAGACTATAGCAAGCTCTCTTAATTAACTAACTAAGAAAACATTATTCTTTTAACAATGATACGAGGTTTCTTAGTAATTATTGCGATTTTTGTGACTATAGCTTGGGATAAACATATATTTATTGAAAATTCCACCGTTTCATTCAGACAATTGGAGGCAATAGTACGTATGTCAGAGTCTCTGGCGAAAATGCAACTACAGCCATTTGCAAATGAAACGCACGTGAGCGAAGCGCTACGATTATTCCAAGTGTCCACGCTCGACGCAGCCATGACCGGTAGTCTCTCTGGTATGTGAACTTTTATGTTTTTTATGCTATTATGCTATTTTTGAAATAGAAAATTCTGATGACTCCTTCAAAGATATAAAGTATTAGCAAAATGACAGTATTTGTATTTGTAACAGACAATATTAATTTATCTGTTTTCTTATTTAATTTAAAAATTCGTGGAAGGTTAGTCATAATATTATGATATTATACTATTAATATGTATTAAATATTACAAATATCATATACTGTGAATTTCAAATTTCAGGTGCCGAAGGTTTTACGTCAACAGAAGATCACGAGATGCTCTCAAGAATAGAAAAACAACTTAAGCGCAGGTTCGCAGTGGGCTCTCAAGTGTCCGAACAGACAATCATACAAGACTTCTTGAGACAAAAGTATCCGGAACGAGCCATAGTTAAAGTTATACACACCATGATACGTCGAGGCGAACTACAACATCGTTTACAGAGGAAAATGCTCTACCGGCTATCGTAAACATACATTATATAATACTTAACATGTGTATTAAGTCATTTTATATTGTATGTTTACTTAATAATCATGATATAAGAGATTTTTTTAAAAGTATCAATAAAATAATCAGATTTTTGAATAAATATAGTTTTATTTCAGTTAATAAATTTCAAACATAATAATTCTTCTTTAAAGCAAATCTTCGTGTTTAACACTCATTTTAACTCGTAAACTCATATCACCATAATTTTTGCTTAGGTGTTTTTCTTCTATCCCCTAAGTAGCAATAACTAATAGAAGCCTAATTAAAATTATTTTATGTGGTACATAACATTTAAAAGAATAAGGTTTATTGTATCACAATGACATTTGTGCCATACAGGATACTTTATTCCAGTGGAAAATAAAGGTATAGCTTTGTTTAAATAAAACAATCTCTTCGTTTTAAATATGCTATCAAGGCGTTGCGAATCTTAAGTGGTAGATACTTCTGGTATTTTAAATGGATACTCGGGATGTTTCTCGACTCCTTTCCAAAATAAGAAATTGAAGATGCGACCTTCTTCACCCCTGTCTAGCTTTCTCAAACGATTAACTTCGGCTGGAGTTAACTCAAAGTCATAAACATTCGAATTTTCCTGTAAGAGTTATCTGTTATGTGGAAAATGCAAAACTGCAGTGAAGAAACATCATCTAAAATGAAAATATACCTTGATTCTATTTTCACTGGTACTTTTTGGGATAACAACTATTTTCTCCTGAACTAGAAACCGTAGCAACACTTGAGCCGGGGTTTTGACGTACTTATCAGCGATCTCCTCTACTTCGGCAAGTCCCAGAAGGTTAGGAAACTTATCTGGGCTACATTACATTTCAAACAATTATAGTTATTATTATTTTAAAGTTATATCCATACCTACATACAATAAATCAGTAGATATCGCGTGTCTGTACATTTTATGAATTTACCCATAAATAATATGACAGGTAACTAGAAGTAGTTAACAAAAGCACCATGAACGGGAGCGACACCGCGGGCAAAAAGTAAACTTAAAGATTGGCAACATTCAAGGCTTAATATTAAAAAATAATAAATTAATATTCATTTTTAAGAAGTTATAAGATCTTGGAATCATTCCATTTCTCATGTGAAATAATTCGATCTCACCTATAGTTATACTTATTCACGAAATGGTCTTTAGCTCCCGGGCTGCCGAGAGGTGCATAAGCTGTCACTACAATATCGTTCTCCTCGCAAAACTTTCTAAGAGGTGTTTGTTGGAAATATGCATGTAATTCCACTTGAAGCACTTGCGGCTTAAATGAAGCCATCTTCATGATTTTAGCTATTTGATTTTCATTAAAGTTTGACAAGCCTAAGTTCCGAATGCGACCGGCTTTCTGACATTCTTCCATGACCTGAAAGAATTTACCAAAATCATAAATACTGTTTTCGTACGCTATCCCGCTGATAGCCTAACTTAATTAACACTGATAATTCACGACTTTACTCGGTGGATCCTATTTTTATGAAACTACTTTCATGAGGTCAAAAAAGTGGTAGATAACTTAATATTTGTCAAAGGTGAGTGATAACTAGATGGAAATTTAAACGAGATGAGTAATCCTTAAGACTAACCTTCCAAGTACTAATATGATCGGTTTCTATATCGAGCTCATATTCACCGGTATGTTTAACAAGCGGCGTCAGCGTCTTTGGATCGCAGTGGAAGGCGAAAGGAACGTGTATCAGATACAAGTCAACATAGTCGAGCTGCAGCCGGCTGAGTTGAAGATCTAAGAACTTCTTTACGTCAGAAGCCCTGTTACCGACATGGGGTAGCTAAAACATACAACCTTTAATATCTTAAGAATTATATGGAAATGATTGCTGACCTTTATGATGATTATCTCTTAATTATTCCTTTCAATAGTTTCAAATCAATGTCACAACTCGCCTACATCTGCTTCCTGATAATTTCTCTAGACTAGTCTTGAATTACAGTCATTCTTTTATCACACGAGTAAACAATTTACGCAGTACCTACCTAATAATCATTCAATGTTATCGTACTAACTGATACAAACAAACCTAGATTCCATGAAAAGATAACATGACTGAAATAAGATTAAGTAGTAAGTATTTTCAGTTATTTGTGTGTTATTGTGATCAAACAAAAATCTAAAAAATAGTCCTCAATACATCAAAAATAATGGCTTGTTATTCCTAACAAGTACTTATGAGGTTCAAAATATTTTAATAAAATTTAGCAAATAAACGAACATAACATATTGAAAAATAGTAATATACCTTTATATAATGTATATACCTTTGTAGTGATAAATAAATCCTTTCTCGTTCCTTTACCATCATCGATCCACTTTTTTATAGCACTCCCTATTGCCTCCTCATTATTATAATTGAAAGCGGTATCAATATGACGATAACCTAGGTCTAAAGCTTTGTAAACTATAGATTCAATGACATCTGGGGAAGCCTGAAGTTAATAAAGAAAAGCTTGTAAAATGGAAAAATATTGTGAATCAACTACTAAACATTTAAATAGTTTATTGTCTAACTAACCTGCCAGGTACCTAAGCCAAGAGTTGGCATTAAATCTTCAGTTTGTGATAGTTTAGCGTATTTCATATTTCCAAAAAATTTCCGATATTCGCGAGTAGTATTTGGTTGCACTATAGAGGACTTTGATTTACCAAATCCCTTTACTGCTACACAGTACAAACCCTTGTTCAAGAATAATCTGACGGACATGAACATTGGCAAATATCCAATTATTTTTTGTGAAGTTGGATCATATATTGTGATACGATAAATAACGCGCCATAAAACAATTGCTTAATTCATTTGATTACACAGAATTCAAATTATTAAGGTTAATCTATACTGTAGAATGTAACTTTGTTGCATCTAAAATTCAGTATTGATTTTTTGGCACTATGCTATAATGTGATGTTTCAAATTTCCCGGTTACTTTCGTTCAGGAATTATTTTAATTTTCTTGATGAAGCTTTCTTTACATTGATAGTAAAGTTACCTGCTCCGACGATTTATTAATAAGTAATTAAAAATGGATAATTTCAGCAACAATTGCAGTATACAGCGTTAATAGAGACGTCAAAAATTATAAGGTATACCTAGATGTATTTCAAACCTAAAACTAGGTGTATTTTTTCAGTGTAAGACAGTAATTTTTATTACTCAAATTGGAACGCACCACATTTGCCTAAACATCAACACAAATCCGCTGTAAGTGACCGCATCCGCTGGTCTGTTGTTTATAATTTAAACGTCAAACATTGACTAATTTTGTATACAACCAATCAATGTAAATTGGTTCTGGCAATTTATTGTTATAAAAACAATAAGACAACTAAGTTAAAATAAATTAAACCTATTAAAATTTTAATTTATTTATCTTTGACTTCTATTAGTATAAAGAAATAAAGTTACATTAAAATGGGTGTACGTAAATATATTGTTTTATGAGTTAAATGTTAAAAATCTAACTATTTCTTAAATATGAATGAAGTTCGAACTTGATTTTCAGAAAAAAACAGTTTCGTCCGTGAACAAAAATAAAGAGAAGCGCCAAGCACGTAAACTAGAGCAGCGTCGCATAGCCGATGGCATGGCTCATGTCACTAAAGCTAACAAATTACAAGACTTGGCCTCCTTATGCAAGGAACTATTAGTGTTTAAGAATAACAATCTTGATGTAGTTATGTACATAAAAAGAGTCACTGAGCTTGATAAAAATGAATTACAATGGGTGATAGACCTTACTGAAAGAAATATGAGAAAGCTGTAAGTTTGCACAACAGTATTTATAGTATCATTGTCCTATGTGGTTCAAAAACTTCATACATTTCCTATAATTGTGCACATTTTTCCAATAGAGAAAAGCAGGGCATTAAGATTTCTTTGGGCTTTCTTATAGAAAGAAACTGACTTTGAACCCCTAAACTAGAATGTAATAATGCAAATCTTATCTAATTTTTGTGATTTTTTCTATTATTTGAAAACCTATTGATTTATCATTATAGGTATGAGACATGTGCATGGGGTTGGAACAAGGATCGGAAAGTAGAAGAAATGACAGATGATGCAGCTTGGTATCTCATTGCCAAAGATAAAGCCAACCTTTTAGCATTCTCACATTTTAGATTTGATATGGATTTTGGAGACCCTGTTTTATATTGGTAAGTTAGCATGAATGTGATTAACAAATAACACTAAATTCCTAAGTAGATAAGAAGAGGCATCAAAAAATTTAATTTTGAGGCAAGAATGTCCATGTTCTTTTGCATTGATACATATAAAATAACCATATAAACCCAAAGTCACATTATACCAACACAAAAATAGAGATTTCTGATTATCTTCATATCATGCATTAGTATAATATGCTAGATGCCTATAACTACATATTATGATTAAATTATTTACAAGAAAAGCAGCTTCATTCTTAAATATATATTTATTTACAAATGTTTATGTGATGTTGTTTTGTATTTCAATATTTAATCAATTATGTTGGCACAGTAATCTATTTATTTATCTCAATTAATTACATTTTTAAGAAATAATATGGTATTCTTTTATTTATAAAAGGGCACTTAGTCATCTGTAAGTTACATATACATATTCTTTAAATATGCCTCACCAAACAATTGTCTTAGACCTTTAAAATGTACAAATAAATACACACACAAATATACTGAACCTTCACACTTGACACAATTGAACATAACATTACATTAATTGGTTTTTATTTTGTATACCCAAAGAAAACAGTGGAATAGAGCTATACTTTTTCTTAAAAGTCTCTTTTGTGCTATGACATGTTTTGGCCACCATCGAATACAGCGAGTGCTAAGGTAACGAAATAGCTTATACAGGATATAGATTGTCATTGCCGTCAAAGCTATACTAACTGCTAAGACATCTAATAAAAGGTATTGTGTTAAAGACAAGTCAAGGGCTGGTGAACGAATATGGAGCCCCCCTTTATGTCTTAAAATATACTCTACCCAGTATACACTTGTCTCTAATGGTGGCATTGGGCGATCTAAAAACCTCTCTTTTAGCTTCAGCGCATTTTCTTTGAATCTGAAAGGCAATACCTTTAATTAAACTAATTTTTATAAGGCATGTCTTGTTTTTTCATAACAAAAAACTAAAACAAATTTTGTTTATTGAATGAATCTAATCATAGTATTTTCAGTGCCTTTATACTTTATATCTGATATACAAAAAATAATGAATGTTTTATACCGACATATGAGACACTTATTGAAAATTTCAATATTAGATAGATATTTATAACAGAATTATGCTAATTAACTTAAATTACAACCTTACCGATAATCCGAGAGCAAATTATGTAGGGCCTTCTTTATAGTGTCTTTAGATATTTCTGCTAGTGTAATCGTTCGAGAGAGGCCGCGATCTTGCATTGAGCGTGCGTTAAGTGCTTGGTCGGCATATAAAGGTACCATTAACATTGGAACTCCACAGGCCACTGCCTCTTGGGTACCCAGTAATCCTCCATGTGATATAAAAACTTTTACGTTGTGGTGGCCTGTAATATTTACATTATAATCTACTGAGGGAAACATTTTTACTGCATTTTTTGCATAGAACCTTTAATATGAACAACTTTGATGTAGTTCCATAATTTTGAAACAATCGGGTTTATATTTCTTTATAGATATCAGTCAGACTAAAAACAAATAATTTATTATGGGCATTTTAATATTGTAATAGAATAGTAACCAAATGTGATCAATACTTAAAAAAAAATATATACAGGTTTTAGTCATGATCTACTTTGCTATTAGTATACGATACTTTTTAATAAACCCTATTAACTTAAAATGTCTATCAATTGAGCTTTCATGTTGTTCTAGGGATAAGACGTTTTCTAATATATTATATTTATACCATACTTACACAAAGTTTTGTACTGAGGAATCCATTCCATCGTATGAACATTTTCAGGTACAGTAAGATTATTTGATAGCATATCCCGGTTCATTTTCACTAAAAACAGTTGTGGTAATTCCGAAATTGCCTTAAAAATTTCGGAAAGCTTTTCATAAGGTATTGTTTCAATGCGAGACATGGATCCAAAGCTCCAATATACTACACCTTCGTTTGCATTATCCAGCACCTGTTTTAGACCCTATAACAATATATGTATTAAACTAATACTTTAAAATTTTCCTTTTCTAATTATTTTTCCAAGATTTTAATATCATTGAAAAACATTTCATCATCGTATTTGTCAATCAAACTGAAGAATGAATTATAATTGTACTTATTAAATGAATGTAGTTCGACGCTATCGCCTTTATAAAGGTCTTAGGTCCTGTGTCGGTGATGTGAAAGGGTAGATAGAACTTCAGATTACTTAATTTAGGTTAATTTTATTGTTAATAAACACAATGAAGTCATATTGTTACCAGTCAATAAGAATTACATCTCATTATAAATTTAATGATAATATTTAAATAAAAAATGATCGTTATTGATTAAAACTCACCTTTGGCATATTTTGAGCGTCATTAAGATGCAGCCCGCCAACCTCTATTATGGCGGGCACTAGAGGTCGAACTTCATTAATGCTGAAGTGGCTATTAGAGAGAATTAAACTGTAGTTTTGCGATAAAGATTCTAAGTTATTTCCTGGCCCAAACAATTTATCCGCTATCGCCTGTGGAAATCATAAGACTAATAACTAAGTTACTATTATTCCTAATGAAGTTTTGTATTTGTTTATATTCTTACTTAAAACAAACCTGCGAAGGTATTTGCGATTTATACCGATATATAACTTTAGCCCAAATAATAGCAGCGGTGTTAAATAATCGTTCCCAAAGGTTCATTCTTTGTCCGTACCCAGTCACATAAGATGGTATGTATGATGATCCTTCAGGATTGGCTACTTGGTCATTTACCCATGGCAAAGGTACACTTGATAATAATCCAATAACGGGTGCATTAAATTTTTTCCCAAAAGGCAAAAAACATTCTGTTCCAAAAACTTCAACAATAATCAAATCAAAGGCCGCGGTTGAGTTAAGCAATGATTTAACGGGAGCCATTTTTGATACCACGTCACAGGCTTGCAGACATTCTTTTATAATCTGTTCTAAATTACGTATGAAGTCGGGTTTGAAAGTACTTTGTTGTCTCGTTAGATTATTTGTTATCTCCGGTATTGTGCCCGCTAGACTTATTTCCTCTAAATTATGTGGTGGATTTATCTGTGAATGTTAATAAACGATATAATTTGTAGCTATTGACAAATAAGAATCAGGGTATATACATTTGTTATTTTAAACATTAAATTAATGTATTTTAAAACCGATATAATATACATTAATTATATCCTGTATATAATTATCCGAAGACTACTCTCGAAGACGAAAACGGGTGATAGTAGTTATGACACCTTTCATGATGGAACGGAAAAAATTCGATCCTGACTGATAAAATGTCACATTTTTAAAACGGTTTTTAGAGTTATTTACGCTTCATCATGTTTATAGAGTTAAATGAAATTATAATTTCATAAAAAAATACTGAAAAAAACCAGCAATAAAACGCAAATCAAAAACAGTCGATGGTCTGGTCAAGTCGGGTGATCGCACGTCTTCGAGAGGCCTGCGCTGATATCTAGCGAGAAATTCACCAAAACAAATCTCTCTCCGTGCGGGGGGCTAAAGGCGTCATTGAAGATACGTTAATTATTTCCACCGATCGATAAAGGGTTAGTTATTTCCAATTTTTATTTGATGAGCTTAATTATTCGTACTAACTAGTCTTTTAGAGGAATTTAAAAACTCTAGTTTGCGTTACATTGCTGGTTTTTTTTATGAAATTATCATTTTCTTTAGCTATACAAACATGATGGAGCGTAAATAACTCTAAAAAAACGTTTTAAAAATATGACTTTTTTATAGTTACGATCGATTTTTTTCTGTCCCATCATCAAAGGTGTCATAACTACTATCACCCGTTTTCGTCTTCGGGAGTAGTCTTCAAACACCCTGTATATACAGTACTTACAAGTGGAGCGTAAAAAATGCTAATAAAAAGTGTTAAACATATGTCTTTTTTAGTCACGATCGATTTTTTTTCCGTCCCTTCATCAAAGGTGTCATTAATACATCTTCGCTTTCGGGAGCAGTCCCCAAACACCCTGTGTGTATATATATATATATATATATATATATATATATATATATATATATTATATCGGTTTTTAAATACCTTATATAAGAGGACTTCATTATGCCTGAATGGTTCAAAGGAAAGCCCTTAATATTATTTTTCTAATATTATTCCATCCATTCGCATGAAAGGAAGAAGAATAATCGAATGTATGACAGAACATTTTTAAATAGGTATAAAATCCTTTAAAAGAAGGAACATCAACATTAATTATAGGTTTATCAAACTCATTATTAAAATTTAACATGAACCGATAACAGAAATAATGATAGATTCGTCTGAAATTCTTTAAGATCGTAATGCAAGCGCGTGCCACAAGATAAGAGTTCTGAATATCCAGATAGAGGTCACATAACAATATCTACAGTTAATTCTTATAGAAATGTTTTATTTTATAACTTTCAACCATTTATACATTTTTCACGTGAAAGAATATTTTATTTGTAATATCAGAACTACAAAATTTAAAACTATTTTTTTTTACGATAGCATACTAAAATTGCTGAAATATGAAATAATAAACTTGTCGATGCAGTCGTTTTTAAATTTACATTGCATACAGATGTCCTCACATCTGTTTGAAACACTTTTGTGTCAATATTATTAATATGTAACACTACATATACAATGAAAATCTCAGCTAAATGGAGAATAACTTTAAAATACTATTTTCATATTCTATGTTCTATAAGAAATCTCACAACCTCTTAAACCCTTTTACATATGTGTAAAAATAAACTACAAAAAAAGAATATTACTGATATTTTTTCTATGCGGTTTCCCGGTAAATATTTTTAGAGGAATTGCAAATCTCGCATAAAAATACTTATTTGTTATGTAATAATTATGATAAATGCATATACGATTATTATACTTTGTTACGAATGTATTATGTAATACTAATTGTCAGTTTGCTTACTGGCGCAATTCTGTAAGTAAAATTGAAAGTATTGTTCTAGTAAAGTTCAAAAAATAACCTATACGTAGCGACAAAGTTTAAAAATATCGTTAATTTTTTAATTGCATTGTTTTGGTTACTGTATAGATAGCTGGCGGTCAACGAAACCGGCAGGTGCATCTTAATTACAACGTGATATATAATTTATGTACTTTTATAAATTCAGATTTGAAAGTTAATAAAAGATTATTAATAATATGTCGTTTTTTACCAATTTAAAAGGGGGCGCCAACAATAATTTTTAATATCCTTAAGTCAATGTCATTATAATATCGGACTAAGATATTACGATAAGTTTCTCAGACATAAAGATAAAAATAAGTAACATACCCTAGGAAAATGAGAAATGACCGTCAATTGATGTTGTCTATTAACGAGCGCGTCTATAACTCGGCCGTACATTGCGTAGTGGCTCTTGGTGTTGGTTGGCAGCACGGCGAGGATGCGCGCTGTGTGCGCCGCGCTCGCGCACCACAGTATCAGGCAGAATATCCGCGCCTGCATCTCGCTGCCGCTCGACACTAATTGCGACGAGACCTAGTCAAAGCTTACAACCACCGTCCCCTGTGACGTCATCAAGTACAGATACTTGATGCAACGGTTGAAATTGCATCTCATGCGGTCATTTTATACATTTTTTTAAATAAATCGTCAGCTAAATATTCTATGCTGCAAACTCCATTTTTAACTAACATTGGTATTAAACTATGGACAAGAATTAACAAATAAAATTATAAAATATGCTAAATAAAGAATACCAAGAGTATGCTTATTTATTTATTTATTTGGCCACATCAATAACACATGTACAATATATGTATAACATTAATGAATATCTTCATTATTACTATTTGGATTCAGTTACAGCAGTCAAAGATCTTCTTATAATATTTAGCCGCTGAAATGCTATATATAATTGTAATGTGGTTGTTTCTATCTAATTCAAATCTATTATCGAGGCACTATATTCAATTTTAAACAAAACATATTCTGGGAGACATTCAAACTTAAAAAAAATTACTTTTACTTTTTTGTCACTCTGTGAAAGATACTGATATGATCGAAAAATGAATGCATAATGAACTAAGTCACCTCAACCATTTCATTAAGATACGTATAAAGGATATCATTTAATAATTACAAGAATGCTATATCACTCGCCAACATTGTTAAACGGTTGCAATGGTACTTTCTCTGGTTCAGTTACGAAGTACAAGTAGAAGCGGACGGTCGGCGCCGAGGGCTGGGACAGAGAGTGCTTCGGGTGCTTGAGATGCTGGCAAGCGCGACTCACATGCGCTGTGTCCGCCTCACATCGCTCACGCACAACCCCTCCGCATCCAATTTCTTCCGGGCGTGCGGGTGAGTAGCTTCCACTTCTTCATCTACACTAAAATGATCCAATTGAACGCAAATAACGTTTAACCTGTCAATCCATTTCGTTGAACCGACTTTTCTATCATTATCTTATAACAAAATAAATTGCACTACATAGAGAATTAGTATAAAAATATTATGTTTTCATAAATCAACGTAAAAATTTAAATAGTAATGACAATGTAGTTGCTTATTTGTGTCCAATTGTTGTTAACGGTCCAGTGATACGTATAACCCATGTTATTATATGTATCTAAACAATAAAAATATTTTGTATATGAACTAGTACAGCCAAAAAATATACGGATGCAATGCATCGTGTCGAGATGAGATTCAACATGGTAAGAAGGACGATGCGTCTAAGCGTTTCAGTAGTTAATATATCCTAGATTTCTCAATATTGGATGAACTTCAAGATTTTAACAAGCAACCATTTTTAGCACGACTAAACTGTCTTAAATACTCGTAATTAATTCCCATTTATCTTTTAAAAGGTTTCATTTAATTCTTATAAGAAATCTTACGTAATAACATTATGTAATAAGATATGAATATCTCATTAATCACTCGTTAACCCTAAACAGAATATTATGATAACTAAACGACATCAAAAGGGCCATTTCGCTTCAACTCTTGAATGTACTGAAATATTTGTGCAAGCAACTTCTATCTATATATTGTTTTATATTTTCGCCTTTAAATAATAATGTTTCTTTTACAAAAATAAAGTCTATGCCATAAATTCCTATGAAATATTATCATATTAGTTGAATAAATACTTTAAATTTAGTAATAACATCTAATAATAAATTGGATGTTTATTTCCACAGACTATCTTCTTTACCTCGAAATATTATGACGCCATGTACACAAAACACAAGAGATATAAGTACAAACAACAATTTACTCGCTGGTTGAATGTAAAGTGAAAAAAACTACCTTCCATGTAACATGTTATCGTGTTAATGAAGAGAGTGAATAAGCATTTTCTAGATTCGATGCTCTCCTTGCGAAGACATTGTTTTATCATTTCTCTATGCGGTGCCGTTAATAAAGCTAAAGAACGACAACACTAACGTTTGAATTTACAATTTACGAAAACCATTTTAAACTGTAAAATTAAAAGAAAAATGATTGTGAATTTTTTTATTTTTCTCAATTCCTAGAGATAAACATTCGAGAAAATAATATAAGATATCTCAATTTTATCAGCGGTCCTACGTAAATACATACACACTCTCTAAAGCGCAAATATTTTTGATTCGTACAATTTTGAATACAAAATCGGAAAATTTAAGATTTACATTTTGCTTTTTTTTTATTAATAAACTATAGTACTATGAATATGTAATAACCCGTATAATACGCCTTACATCTTAATTGTAAGAACGATCTAAAACAGACAGCTAGACGACAAAGAAACATTTCAAAATAATACCTAGTGGCACTTAATCACAGACATCAAAACATCGGTGATTATTGATATTAACTTGACGAGCTCTGTTGACCTAGTAACTATTCAGAGATAACGATAGTAGTAGGCGTAATATGTCAAATCTAGAAATTATTATTTATACAGATATTCGATACTTGATATTTTATTAAAAATTATTATATAAATCAATCATTCAGTCGAGTATTTCTTAAGGCATATAAACGTAAAACGGTATTTATAACAGGAACACTATTTAAAAAATGTCGTCTGTCAATTTTTTCTTGCTAACCTCCAGAAGTGGCTGGACCGATTTTGACGATGCTAGTACAGGTAGATAGTTGCCGGTATAGGCCGTAACGCAGTCGATTTTTATTTCGTCATCATCATGGATACCTGAAAATGAATGCCGGTGAAATCGCGGTGCATCACTAGTCCATACTAATGTATTAAACAAAAGATTGGATATTTGTTACTCAATCGATCAAGAATGTATTAATAAATTTGGATGCAATTAACATACATACACAGCTGGATTAATACTAAGAAGATGTTTTAAATAATCTAGAAATGTTTTTGCGGATAGTTGCAGGTAACATAATTTAATACAAAAAGGATACAAGCCATAGGATGCCATATTGATGATATGTGTATTAAAGAACAAGCGGCAATAAACGAATCATTTTCAACATATCCGCCTGATGTTAACTAATTTATGTTTTATACATTAAAATTTTGTAATGTTAATATAGTAAGAACGATAAGAGACATCGTGACACGATCCCCATGATTGACCTTATTATTATGTCGTACACACAATTCATTTTAAACGACATTACATAGTTGATAAGACAACTAACTCCTAACGTTACTAGAAAATATACAAATAAAAAAAAAACAGGATAATTAGAAAAGAAGTATGTTTTAATGACATGCTGTCTGTTTCAAACACGAAGTATGTAAATATGATTATTATGCCTTATTCTACTATATAAATAAAAAATAATCACTTAGCAACACGCCAAGCGCAAAGCTCGATATCGGTTGAGCCAATGTAGCTCATTTTTATTAAGTATTTATTCCTCTAAGTTAAAAGAAAGTTCTTATTAAAAGAAGTATTGGAAAATTCGATCGTATTACTTAAGGTAGGTAGTACTAAGATTGTATTTTCCGATATGTAAATATGAATGTTACTTTATATTACTTATTATAACATTAGCTACCCCTTGAAATCCCTTAAAATCAATCCAGCCGTTTCAGAGATTAAGCGGAATAAAAAGACAAACTTACTTACTACTTTAATAAGTAGGTACTTATCGGTAGATAGGAAAAGGAAAAAGGAAAGACCACGGCAACAGTGTGGTTAATCAACGAGATTATCAACTTAAACTTAGAATTAGACATGTTCTCTTACGTTGAAATGAACCGACGAGAGCACTAACCGTGAACAATAATGCGACGCCCTATTTATGATCAATGAATTATTGTTTAAAGTTAAAAAGTTAAAAACTTTTTGATAACCTATGCAATATTCTTGCATTAATTATAGTGCACGCGCTCTAGACGTGCTGATAACAGAATCTTGTTTCCGTGAAACATAATATGTAGCACGCGTCACTTGCGGTCCGAAGCCACTCTTCTTATATGACCATGTCAATTAGCTTAGATGATTTAATAGTTAGATACAAGTTGTGTAAGCAATGTCGTCACAGTGGTTAACAAATTTAAACATCAATATATGTATCTCTTATTGTTTTTGTTTTATTTATCTTTCCAAATATAATATGCTAATAGTTTCAGACATGTATAAAGATATACCCAGTGAAGAGATTATAAGAATTATACACATTTATATGAGATATAGATCATATAGATCAAGCTGAATCTGTTCTCTGAATATCCCATTGAAAAGAATCACGTTTCTTTTCCATAGGAATAGATAGATACAGATTCAGCTTTCTACTTGCTACATTAAAACTATATACAATCTTGTATTCTTATTTACATTTTCACTATTACCATCATTGCGTTTATGTTTTCATTTGTGTTAGAGACCAGCATTGGGCCGCGGTTTCAAACGTTTTATCCTATGAATACGTGTTGACGACCATTTTTAAGCTTTTATTTTTTGAAACTAAAAATAATTTATACAGAAAATTGACGCGGGTGAGACATTGGTTCAATTCGTCTTTAAAAGCCGTTTTAATTTCATAATGCAATCCAAGAAACATTTAGGTAGACTATGAAACTGTCCAATAAGCTACTCTATTTAGAATAAAGCTATTTACAAATATGATGGTAAAATGAACTGCATCTGACTTTTTATGAGAAATAGAAAATTGATATACTTTATGGAATATCTTTCATATTATTAACAGGTACAGCTTGGATGAGACGAGCCCACCGAAAGAAGAGGCAAATCATTACGAGATTTTAAGCAAATCTACGTGTATGGATGACGATTGTGACCACCATCAGTCCAATACAAATTCAGAATTAGTAAAAGAGTAGTTTATAGCACTAATAAAACATAATAAGTTACCTCCCAATAAATCTAAATTAAGAAATATTAATAATTTTAAATACGTATTTGAGAGATATTTGCGTAATAAATTTTTTAAAGTGATTGAAAGTGTTTTACTTCGAATGGTTTCAAATAAAACCAATAATATTATATTTAAAGTAATTATCACAATGTTATATTGGACAAAATTATCATGTAATATTTAAATGCTAATTGATCTTTGTGAATATGTGTGCTGAATGTCATGAGTACAATCACACCAATTAATTAAGAAATTTTTAAATCAGATCCGGTTGCCGAGGTGCATAAAAGAACCGCGAAAGACTTCTAGATATTAAGGCTAATCGACATATCAATAAAATATTTTTATTTATGAGCTTCAAATATTTTACTTTGAATTGCAGCCCTATTCAACTTTAATCAATTACATGCGTCTTCGACATATTGAGGTTTTTGACATAACATACAACCATAAAGATTGTCTATAATAAACTAGCTTTTACCACCGGCTTTACTCGCGTTTATTTCCATTTTTACACGTTGGGTTACATTATTGGACTTTTAGTAATGTACCCAAGTTTTTATAAAAATATAACCTTCCTCGATAAATGTACTATCCAACACTGAGAGAATTTTGCAAATCGGACCAGCGGTTCCTGAGATTAGCGCGTTCATACAAACAAACAAACTCTTCGGCTTTATAATATTGGTATAGATGACTTGATGTGATATATTTTATGTAATTATTATAGTGTTTACTGTCTGATTTAAATGAAAATATAATCATTTCTAGTTACATCTTCATAAACCCGAGATAAATAAGGAAAATAAGCTAAATAATAATAATCAGCTATAAAATTAAATGCAATATATGAAAGTAACAATATCTAAGTACTATGCATTTAAACTATAGTCATAATTTTTTCTTTAATTTATACTGTTATTTAATATTTTAATTACAATATAAATAATTACGAATAGATCACTCAATAATAGCCTCGACGTACACATTATTACCGCAAAGATTTTGTAGTCCATTTATTTTATTAGACATTTACGTTTCAACGTTCAATGGCGCTTCATAAGTATCGTTTGATTCATGATCAGAATCGCTTTGGCACATGCTGACAAAGTCTTTCGCTCTTAGATTACTATGGTCCTTGTCAACTGACTGCAGGTTAATGGAAACCGGCCTTATTTTCTGTGATTGACTAAATTCAGATAAGTGCCGTGTAGAATTTGGAGTGGAGGGACCTTGATTGGTTGACAGTAAAGTAACACTGTGTGGAGGAGGAATATTGATGTTCTTTTCTCTTCGTTCCCGAGCTCTTCTATTTTGAAACCATATTTTTATCTACGAAAAATTGCATACAGTATAAGATATATAATGAAAAATACTTTCAAAATTCTTTTTTTTTTAATTATCAATTCTATAATATTATTAGTCTTCGGTACATGATGCCGGAAATTGAACACTTATTCAATTGTAATATATTCAATTTGTAGAAAACTTGTTTATGTAACGGAATTTAAAAATCTATCACTTGAATTTCACTATAACATTTGAAGTTCACTCACCCTGTCGTCTCTGAGCTGTAATGCAGAAGCAAGGGCTCTTAAAGCAGGCGGTGCAAGGTACGGTGCGCGGGCGTATGCGGCTTCCAAAGCAGCCGCCTGCGAAGCCGTGAAAGGCACCCGCGCGTGTCGTCCAGACCGTCGTGAACGGCAGGCGCTACCTGCACCTGTTACAATTAATGTTGTTTTTGTAACAACACAAACGGCAATCCGCATAAAGAGTAGATACTTCAATCCATTACCATAAAGGCTATATGGCACCAGGATAGAGGAAGTGTTTAAAGACCATATACATAAAACTTTATCAAAATCGGCTCGGATTTAAGCGGAACAATAGATCAAACCCTAATTTTCGTATTTGTAATTTTTATACTAATGAATCTAAAAATTATATAAAAAAGATACAAATATATGAGTAGGTATTTATTAAATGTAAGAAAAAACCTAAAACATTTACTTAATCGTTGTTTGAAAGTCATTGCTTTAATAAAAACATGACTTCGTATATTACTATTCATACATGCGCTATACAAAAGTGTATGAAATACATGGATGTACTTCAACATTCCTTTTTATATATTAATTAGGTACCTAGGTTATTGGAAAAATAAACTTCTTTATCCTTAAGGGTAACTGGATACTTGGGGAGATGTTATAAAACAATAATTATTTAAGTATACTGACGGGGTAGTCGGGGTGGTTGATATCTCGTGCAACACAACCAGTTGGGCGGTGGAGGCGCTTCCTCTGTAATTTTAGAATTATCACTCAATATCCTCTCAATACTAAAATCTGAACTACACTTAGAATGAGACTGCGCTGATGTAAGATCCATGACTAACAACGCGAGATAAACTTAAATCTATCTTCGATTTGATACATTTAAATCCATTATGTGTAATAATGGGTGGGTTTAAGGAAAGCCACGCCTTTCAACAAGATGTTTCTAAATGGGGTCGCATCCCTTAATTTGTTGAGTTTGCCTCTTAGTAGCGATTATATCAATCAATGCTATCATGCACCGATGAACCCGCAAGTGTTGTGACGGTCTGTTCATTTATACCGCACACACGTTTCAAAAGGAAATTGATACTGTTTGTACACAAAAGAATGTTATTACTTTAAGGGTATGTGAGAAAATTAATTTGTAATATATATTCAATTTTTGCAGATTTCGTGTAACTTGTAATGTGATACTCTTTTTTAGTTTGGGATGTTTTTCATTTGTGGTCTGTTAGTTCATTAATACTCGTAATACAAAAAAGAAACCATATGTGCCCAACACAGAATAGAATTATGGAAATTTGGAACAATCAGCTTAAAGTTAATAAACACAAGCGGACCCTGTGGTTTCACCAGCATTGATTGTATGATGATGGTGATAATAGCAGTGTCCGAGGATCTAATCTCCAGTGTTTGTCATATTAATAGGATTATGATAAAAGTAGCGGCATGCTCCGGGCCATAACTTCGGCTATATACCAATAAAATCTTCTTAGATTAGAGAAAATCTTCGTAATGTAGCTGGAACAAATACACCGACAGACAAAAATTTATAAATTGTGATTCTATTATAAGTACCATAGAAATGTATATGAAAATATATACCGTAGTATATATTTTCAAAGGCATTTAGGAAAATAAACTTTTATTTTGTTATTATATTATTACATTAGCTATAAAGATATCAACTA
>JAOSYY010000003.1:9056600-9071189 GCA_025727935.1 Hebomoia glaucippe
AGCGGATAAAAAAATATCGCCGCTCGGTAAGGGAGATAGCCCCATTGGCGCTAAATAGCCCCATCTGGCAACACTGTGGACAAAATGAAATATGAATACCATCCAGTCACATTGGTACGTACAATTAAAAAATTCTTACCGGTAACTTATACCGACGGCTAACTTAGATAGTTCAGAATTTCAGATATGAGGAGGTAACAGTACGTAAAAAATTAGTCTTTGTATTTAAAAACCTGAGATTTTCTTTTTTACGTATATCGCATAGTATACTTAAGTAGTTGACAATTATTAGCAATACTGCCAGACATGATGTATATGGGGTAATTAAAATTCTAATCTAGCCTCATCTATGATTCTATGGTGAGCCGTGAGACATTTCAATTTTCAACGATTAATCTTTCATCATATAGAATAGGCTATTTGACACTATTAAAAATATGCTACGAAATATGGTCATCACATTAGGTAATGACATACAAAAACATATTTATCTCCATTTTATCCGAAAATATTTATAAATTTTGCAAAATTAACAAAATAAAATCTTATTATTTTTTGAATTTTGTCACAAGAACGCTATGTGATTGTCTACGCCACGGCCACGCGTGACGTCCGACATAAGTAAACATTTTATTACCACGTTTATTGCTGTAGACTTTGTGTGATTTGTTAATTTTTATCGTATTTCCATCGTTTCTTGTGCTATTTTTACAAGAATTTCTTAATATTCTGCAAGACAGATATCTAGTGATATACACAACTGTTTGCTGTTAAAATGGTCGAGAATTTTGTACAAGCCGACAATAAAACCCTTATCAGTCAATAGTATCTTCGAAATAAAGCCCATTTTGTACTTCATGTAATTTAGAGTATCTTTCTCCATCTGAAATGTAATAATCAAAGCTAGGTAAAAACAGTTTTTTTTTTGCAAAAGTCGATATTTACTTATTTCCTATTTATGTTCAAATCAAATATTACTGGCATACATACATCAAACTGATCTTCACATATAAAGACATTTGTATGAGATAAAATGCTGTTTGGGTCTCTTTGAGCTAACCACAACTACTTATTACGTCTTTCTGGATTCGTTGGAACATAAACAAACAGTTTTTGTGGAGTTCTTATATTAGTATATGTACATTGTGGCATTAGACACCATTTTTTCCTGGAAATTAAAAGAAAAAATATAAACAAGCTGAATATACTCTTGGGTAGACTAATTTACTTGTTTCTGACGTCACGCAGATCACATGACGTTCGCCATTACAGAGACAGCGTTTTTAGCGCGAATATTGTAATTTAAATTTCAACATAATATTTTACAGAAAATACTGCAAAAATCAGTCAAATATTACCCATTTAGATAATCCCACAGATCACCCATTTAGATAATCCTTCTTTCTGCGCTATAGTTAATGTTACCAGTTAATTTGAAATTATATTTATAACCTGTAGATTACGGAAAAAGTAGCAATTAGGTATCGGGTATCTGACATCTGTCATAACATATTACTTATTATTATGAAAGCGAGTAGAATCAGGTGTTAGTTTGCAATTTGCATATTATAATTTTGAATTGGATAGAAGAGTAAAGACGTGTATCCCTACAGTATGATACAATTACGAATGAACTAAAGCAGTAAAACAAAATTGTGCTATATGCTCTAAATTGCGTATATAATAATAACTATTGCTTAAAATACTTGGACTTCGCTCACGAGATAACCGCTTTGTCGGATGAGGATTCGAAGATCATTGGCCCTATAGTCGTTAGCGGTAACGGTCTCATATCGAAGAGTTTCGTCCAACATCTAAAGAGTCTCTCGCTAGATGATTGGATCAAAGGACAGATGAAAAAGGCAGTAGTCCTGGACACAGCACGTATGGTCAGACGGTTTCTTTTTCTGCCACCCTAACCATCGGTAGCTTGGGCCAAGCTCCGCTGTTAGTAGTTTTCGTGATTAGGTTTTTATACTATTTTTATTTTTGTATTTTACTTTTATATCTATTTTATAAAAAACCTAATTGAGAAATTAAATGTACAAATAATATATTTTGAAGTTATTAATAAAAAATTAAGATTTCAATATTAATGGTCACAGGTATAAAATATTGTGATGATTACCTTTATGAGACAAGCTCTTGATCTGGCCAAAGAAGCTTTACATGCAAATGAAGTTCCTGTTGGATGTATTTTCGTTACTAATGGAAAAGTAGTTGCACGGTCAAAAAATAAAGTAAATGAAACTCGAAATCCAACTAGACATGCTGAAATTAATTGCATTGATGAAATTATACAATTCTGCCAAGGAAGTGATTTAGATTATGAAAATGTATTTAAACAAATAATAGTGTAAGTAACAGTAGAACCTTGTATCATGTGTGCTGCAGCATTAAAAAAGTTAAAAATAAAAGAAGTGGTATATGGTTGTGCAAATGATAGATTTGGAGGAAGTAGTGTTGTTGATGTCAATGATATTTACCAAAATGGTTTTAAATTGACTGGAGCTATCTTAGCTGATGAAGCTATGGATTTATTAAAACAATTTTATAAAGGTATGAATCCAAATGCACCTGAAACAAAAGTAAAAATAAAAGCAAAAAAAATTCGAAAAGATTTTTTGGATGAGAAAGGTACTTGAAAATATTAAAAAATTAATTTATGAAATACTATAGATTTCTAATTTCTACTAAATCACCTAAAATTACATCAAAATTAAGAAGACATTGTTTGAACTGTATGATATATATGAAGCAACACTACTAGTAAATAATGATCAACTACATTTTATCTTCTTCAATGATAAAATTATGTTGGGTACTTTTGTATCTAGTGTCATTGCATCACAAAATATATTAATCACATTTATTTTTATTATTAAATCAAAGTGGTGATTGATGTTTATATTGATATAAATACATGGATTTACAAATAAATGCAATGTTTTTTGTTAATATTTCACTTGATTGTAGATTGGTCTATAAAATTTTAATAACATTCCTGAAGTGATAAAAAGGGCAACTTCATAAAACAATGTAAACTTATAGGGTAATAGGGTTATATATATTATAGTAATGAGGTAATCAGCTAGAACAGTGGTCTTTAAAAAGTATAGCCTGTATGATTATATTGTTGCAGCCCATAAGAAGTCAGTGAATTTTTAATTTAGAAATGCATGTTACTATAAATTATCATCTATAAGTATTCACTATCTTTTTTCTTTGTAGGCTTAGATGGCCCAAAAAACATATTTTAAGTAATTAGTGATTTCAAATATAAAAGTATCCTACATCAACACACCATGTGGCCTGAGACCAAAATATCTGATAACCAGACTTAGCGTGTAACTAGTTAAGGTCAAATGAAATTTTGACCTACTAAGAGTTTAGAAAAATACTTACTTGAGATGGTTCGAATTAGTTTCATTTTTTTGCTAATATGGCTTTACGATAAAATGGAAGCAACTATTGTAGTGATATACAAAACTAATATATCTAATGTTTGCATCTTTATTATTCATTTTAACAAATAAAAAGAATTATAGGTATACTAATATATAATTAAATCATTCATACAGTACACAATGTGTTGCAAGGTATTCACCATAGATAAAAGCTATCCTAAAATTCCTTAGAAAAACATTATTAACTTAACAATAATTTCTATGATCCCTAGTAAAATTTTACTCATTTATAAAAATTATGTTACTATCATTGTATTATGATGTTACAAGAATTCAGAACTACCATTGAAAATATAATAAATATATCAATCATATTGTTGTCCAGTACTTATGCCTATCATGTAAGACATTGTTCAAAACTTCATAGCAACAAATGTTTATATAATACATAAATGTGTTAACATATAATAATTATGCAGCTATTTTCAGACATGTTCTTTAGGTTGTGCCATTTAGAAATTGAACCACTATAATGCTATAAATATTATAAATACATTATTTGCCAAGATAATGATTACATCTTGTATATAACTTGATAGCTTATATTTTGATTTTCTTTTTAAATATTTTGAGCGAAACAGCTTATTTAACAGTTAAAATGTAACAGAACTGTTAACATTGTGAGTGAAAGTATACTATCAATGTATATGCATTATGAATACAATTTCTTCACATTTTATGGGTACACTGCATAAACATAATAGTGAGATCCATATTTGGAATATTTTACATATTATCAATAGTCTCTATATACTTCAAAAACGTGTTTGCCCTAACAGACTTGAATTTTAGTAAGTTAAATCCATGGTGATGTCAGATTCTTTAATGACTTATGCACATGCAAATCACAGAATATTAACTATACCTAATGAGATCTCACAATTACATTCTTACAGTTTTCATGAATCCATAAAGAATGTTTTACAAGGCGGCAAGTAATTTATTTAGCTTTGAGTCTAAATATTTTTAGTTTACATAAAATTAAAACTGATAAATAGCAAAAGTCTATAATTTACATACATCTATAACATTACAATTCTAACTCTTAATCTGTAGAGTTGTGAAAACCATTCATAAGGGGCTGTTCATTTCCATTATCTGTATTATCTTGGACACCATTCTCTTGAATGGAAGGTTCTTCATTGGTAATGATATCTGGTTCTCGAATTGGGCTTGAATTACAGCTTGAAGTACTGCAGCTGTCCGAACTAGATGAACTATCACTTTCAGAATCTTCACTCATGCTTTGATTTTGTTGTCGTAAATGTTCATTTTGAAGTTTTAGTTTTTCATTAGCTAGTTGCAACTCTCGTATTTGCTCTTCTTGTTCTTTGAGTCGCTGCAACATATCTGTAACTGGCTGTTGTTGCGTTGAATTAGATGTCAATAACAGGTCTTTTTCATTTGATAGTTTTTCTCTATCTAGTGGGGCATCTTTGTCAGATAAAACTACATTTTTATCTTCTTCATTGTCTTTTGATTTGTTGCGTTCTGCTCTTTTCAATAGAGTGTCATATTTTGCTTCCAATAGCAGAAATTCTTCAATAAGTTCATTTTTGGTCATATTAGACAATCTTTCACATTGTGCATCTTCATAGACGCTAGAAAATTCTTTTGTCAAATATTCTTCTTCATCTTCAGGTAAAGAAAAGAAATAATTGTTATCTTCTGAATCCACACTGAAACTTGAATCTCGAGTACGAGCTGAAGGTGTCCTGAAGATATTAAAATTGTTTTCAGGTTCTGGCTTATGAATTTCCATTAAAAATTGGTTGTTGTTAAAAGGAGCCTGAGTTTTTGCCAGAACTATTTTACGAAATCTTTTATTTCTTTTACTGTTATTCCTGGCCTCATTTTTTCTCCTTTCTTGCCAAGATATTTTCAAATACGGTTTCATTATTTTACGCTTTGTTTTGCCGCGACGTCGTTTTTTTTTAACATTTCCATCTAATTTAGGTTTCGTAATGCTTAGTATAGATGGCGCTTCTATCAAAACGAGAGATCGCGTCGGATCGCCATCTTTAATTTCAGCCAAGTTATTTACATCCATTTATGTTTGAAGCAATTATTACTTTATATTTTAAGTATTTATTAAATGTTTACTTATGTTTTGAAAACACGCTCAATATTACTGATATCAAAACAACAAGTTTATTTTTCAAGAAAACCCAATCGTTCTCACAGAAATCTGATCACAACACGTTAACATAATACGTTTCGCCATGTTTGACTTAAATTTATTATCAAAATCCTCAGAGCCTTCTGCCTTGGTTCCATAGTATTGCCAGATGATGTATTTAAGAATGTTGTGACAATAGGCAATCTTTTTTCGTTAGCCTTGCCATACCATTAATACTTTACAGTTTAGCATTATTCTCGTGATAAGTCAAATGTTTTGATTGCTGCGGTTAAGATTCACAATTTACAATCCCCGAGGTAAATATACTCTGCCTTAAATTTACTCAGTAGGCTGAATAGTTTTTGTGAGTATAATTTTGTTTTTTACGTCGATGGTATCTTTATTTAATCTGTATATTATAGACATTCTATATTCCTAACTGTCATGTAAACAAATAGGTACCTGTGGATTACACCTATTATTAATTTATTATTGAATTTACGAAAATCAATTATTTAAAAGTGTGTTATATTACATCTTAATTCATTAAAATAAAACACAAATGGCGGATGATATTGTTTTTGAGTTATTACATTCTGAAATAATAAACTATGCTCTTGAACAGACAAAAGACGTTTCTAATACTAAGGTACGTAAAATCCTCACTTTTAACTGTCTTTAATGATATATATTTGGTATCACTACAAAGCTAATAAGAATCTTAGCCGATTTTATAGCAACCATTTAAATATTTTTCAGTTTATATTTTAAACATAAATCATTCTTATTTATTAAATGACTTTATTATTGTTGAAGGAAACAGATTTGTCTGTCGTAGAATACATTGGGTTTGCAGCTGGATATAAAATCATGGAAAGGCTAACAAGAGAATGGCCAAGATTTAAAGATGAGTTAGATACAATGAAATTTATCTGTACGGACTTCTGGACTTGTATATACAAAAAGCAGATTGATAATTTACGCACCAATCACCAAGGTGTTTATGTCTTACAAGATAATGCCTTCCGCTTCCTAACAAACTTTTCAAATGGACATCAATATTTGGAATTTGCACCAAGGGTAAGACCCTTTAATGTTATTTATAATAATTAAAGAACAATTTGACATCTCTGGAAGTAGTCATGGATTTTGATACACTTGGAGTAACACCTGTTTCAGGTGGCCTGGTTGTTTGAAGTCAACCTTACCTATATTAAACAAGTGTTTCTTAAAATTTTATGAAGTTCTAACAATTTTTTTTTCAGTATGTGGCATATACATGCGGTCTTATTAGAGGAGGACTGGCAAACCTTTGCATCAACAGTGTGGTAACAGCTGAAGTGCAAACTATGCCTTCATGTAAATTTCACATCCATGTTCAGAGAGCTTAAGACTTGTTGAAGTACATAATATTCCTCCTTTTTTTAAAATAGTTTCTCTTGATCCAGGTGTTGTAAATAAATGCTTGCCTAACTTTACTTACCCTGTTAATATTATAATATTAAGAGGACTACTCCTGTTTCTTTAATTGCCTAAAAACTTTATTTTATCATTTTATCCTTTTCACAACAATATTTAGAGAAATGCTGCTGTGCTTTTTATAATCTTCCTTAAAACAAAATTTAAAGGGTATATTGAAGGAAATTATGTTGGTTATACTCATTTGATCACAACATTATACATTCATTTAATTTACTATGTATTATTATTTTTCATATTTAGATATCTTTTGCTTAAGTAAAAATATAGTTTTAAGACATTTTGAAAATTTATTATTGAAAAATTAACCAAATACACAACTCACACTAATAAAACAAAGACATGCTAAAAAAACTTTTCATGTTGCAAAAATTAATTTTAAAAATGTTTTGTTTTACTTCTTTTTCCATGATTCCGGTTTGGCATTATCATAGACACAACCTAAGCACATTATAACTCCAACAAAGCATCCAATTAGTGTACTTGAATATAATATTCTATCAGTGAAACCACGTTTCAGCCATATGGGTGAGCCATCTTCACGCTAGAATGTTTTCAAAATTAAGGTTCCACATTAATTACAAATTGCTTGATTTCAATATATTAATTTTTACTCTGGAAGATAGGGAACTACTTTCAAACTAAGTAATTACATGCTTCATCACTGAAAGCCATTTTCAAATCTAATATAAAAGTAATATGTGAATTATGCATATAGTAAAAATTAGCTCTAGTGATAGATATAAATTACACCAAGGGAATGTAATAATGAGTAAAACTTATGTTCTAAACCCTTAAAAAACGTCTGTTTAAATTATTTTTTCACACTGCCCAATACCATTAAATTGTATGTATACCTTTTTCTAGTTTACTGAACTAATGATATCTTTGAAACATACTTGAAAATCAGCTTGCAATTTTTTTAGCTTAGCAAGACTACTTGCTTGCTGAATTCTTTTCGTAAATATTTTATACACTTTTTGCCGCACGAAGTTCTGAAAAAACAATTCCGAAGATATTCATATAGATAAAATTGAACTGTCAGTTTATATTATGTGACATTATAATAAAATAACATCTTTTATATAAATTCATTTTAAAGTGCGTTTGTATCAACGAATAGCAAAGTGGTAATATATCCGATTCTTTGTTCTGGCTAATCTTCGGAATCGTGCGCACTGTGATGAGATTGATTGCAGTTAAATTACATTACCTCATTATTCAGATAATACAACTTATGCAGCTTAATGAACATGTCTACTAGTAATTTTTAATGAAAGCTCTATTAAATAATGTAGAAAGTATATTTTGTTAACGACTTAAATGATTTAATATTAAGTTACGTTGAGTAAAATAACGATATAAATTAAAATTTACATACCTGAGGATTTAGTAACATTATTCGTAATTAATTCTAAAGTAACAATGTTTTGAAGAGTTTAAATTTCTAGTGTACTAGAAACCTGTCAATACGATTTCTTTTTTAAAAGCGTTGTAGAGTTTTTAAAATACGGCCTTGATATCGTTTTATATAAAAGCTTTTTGCGTAATATTTATTCGCATTTCATAATAATCTAATATCAGCTATGAAATACGTTAGGGTATGAACTCAATCCTGTTTAATAAAAATAAAAGTTATAAATATTTAGGGTTAAAAATTAGAAAATCCAGTGAAAAAATTGATCTTATTGTTACAAGCATGGGGTGCTTACAACAATTATCACTAAGCATCCCGTATTTTTTAACAATAAAATAAATGTTATGCTCTTTAAACTTATTAACAATTACTTTTCCCGTTGCATTTGGCATTTTCATAAAACTATTTTTAGTTATTTAAATTATTCTTAATTTTTTACTTTCGATTGATTGTTAAGGCGTGATTCTTAATTTGTTAGAAAATGAAGAGTCATTGATCAATACTATTGTCGTATGCTTGTCTTAATCATTAGAGAGGTGTATCATCTGGTTAGGTTTGCATAAGTGAACAGCAGACAGATTTTCAAGCCATATTGGCAGTATACGAAACGAGCTGAGAGCCGGAGAGGAATTCTACTACACTTGAAGCAAAGTGCGCTGCGTAGTAACTATTATTTTTACTTGAAGTAATATAATTTTATTTTCCTATTACGTCCAATGAATTCGATTATATTTGGTCCAAATCTTTCTGGTCTTTGGCAGGTCTCATATTTCGCAGCTCCTATTTTTCGTTATTTATTAGGAGTACTAATGGATTTTGTTACAATTCCATAGATCATTTAAAAAAAACGTCAGAAGGTATTAGAAGAAGATCGAAAAATAAACGAGGAATATGCTTAACTTAGTATAGTAATTTTTAGGGGTATTATTTTGAAAATTAGTATCCATCGTCTACTCCTACATTAACATCTGCGTACTTTAATCGTTTCAGATGCGACATACGGTATCTACAATATCGTCGTTCTGGACTGTTGCTGAACTGTGTTGTTCAGTTTATAATTTTACACCGCAAATACCCTCCCCTTTTCTCCTTATTTCTACACTATAAAAGTCAACCGCCTTATTACACTCGGGGCTAGTGCCCAGGGCGGCAAACTTTTTGGGGCGTCAAAATTTACAGAGTGAGAATAAAATTCCCGTCCATTACCCAGGTTGGCGGTTACGTTAAATCCGGCCGTACATCTCAATAACAACACTAGGGTTTCTAATATAAAAGATAAGATAAAAAAAGTGTAGCCGAATTACATGAACTTAATAAAAAGACATTTTAAAAAGATGGTATCGCTTTTCAAAAGTAAGCTACATTAAAGATTATAACTTTAAAAATGAGTTTTATAAGAGCTAAATTTTCAGACATTGGTCAGTGATTAGTGCATTTGCCCGTCTCTTTTCCCACTTTGATAATTAGTTTATCCTTGTCGCTATGTTAAAAGTGCTGTACCAGAACTAAAGTGATAAAATTTGTACTAGCAAATTAATTGATTACATAACAAATTTAATAGTATGTAACATACTTAATTTTTAATATACTTTAAGCAAAAGCTTAATAATGACTGCAGTTACCATTATGTTATCGTATTTGTGATTAGGTGATTTAAATCACCTTTTATAATGATGTATTTTTATTAGTTAACATATCTCTCAGCCCTTTTAGATCTTTGAGAAACGGAATAGAACGATAACAAAAATTTTTTTTAAGTTTGTATTTATATCCATGAATTGTCTATTTACATACGACTTAATTTAATGTTATGTAAACAATAGAAGGTCTTTATGGATTAACTAATAAAAATAATAATTTTTAATTACTGCGGTGAGAGTTGCGATTTATAACGAACATTGGGCTGGTATCAACCAATTGACGTATCATTTTCATTCACTCACAAATTATTGATCGATAAATTTAATTTTACATTGTATTTATTTATGTAATTTATTAAAATCCAGACATTTCTTATGAAAAATGTAATTCGTGAACAACATAATATTTAGTATAAGTTATCGGAAAAAGAAAAATAATTACCGGTACATGAAAACGCCAGTTATATGGACATGTCATAATTTTTAAATCTACTGTCTGATAACTATAATCTAATTTTTTATAAAATAACATTTTGTAGAAATAATTAATTAACTTTGTACATATTGATACAAAATTACATTGCGTATAGTGTATTTATCTTAATAAAGATTATTAATCTGTTAAAGTTCAGGCTATAGAATATAAATTTACTCTGTGGATCTATACTTTTGATTGGCGCTCTTTTAATTCGTGCTTCCCTCATTCGCTATTCGCTTCGTTGTTTCAATTATTTCAGAAAATGGCTACCGAAGAATTGGTGACTGAGCAATTTCAGTTTTTAGGTATAGAGGTGCAAAAGGATGTTTTGACAAAATGTGAGTAACTTAGATAATTTTGTATTAGTTAAGTAGCGGCAAGTGCCATGTTTGAAAAACTTTTGTCCCGTAAAAACTTAGTTGTTGTCAGTAGAACTTCAACGCTCAAAATTATTGTTCAAGGTTGTTCTTAAGCCGTACCATGTCTTTATAGGTGTAAGTTTATGTGAAGAGTACGATATAGATGCAGAAACTTTTATAGAACAATGGATGGCATTTAGTTTGACTCATCTAAACGGTGCTGCGCCAAGTATTGAGTACTTAAATTTACTTGAAACTAGAGAATTTTCTAAGAGCACGGCAAGTAAAAGTTACGTTCACGCTAATGATACCGCTCATTCAAGTACCGGCGCAAGTATGCCAATTTACGGCGCAACCACTTTAGCGCAGTATCCTTTTAAACTTGATAATCCACGTGTTCAATTGTTTGCGCAATTTAACTGAAACTTTTATCAATACAAATAAAGTAAAATAGTAACTAATGAAACCATAAACGGAATAATATTGTAGTCTTATTTTGTCTTTTACCGATTAATTAATAGCGACCATCCGCGGTTTCACTCATACACACATGAAACTGCTCGGTGGATTTTTTATTTTAATTATATGATTTATCATATTGTTTTGACTTATTTAATTCTAGAGATAAAATTTTAATTATGATGTAGGGTGCGTCGTAATATCATACTATTAGTGAAGACCTGCAGGTTAATACTGAAAAAGTGCTTATTTATTTAATATGAAATGTCGCATCAGAATTATGTTAGGGAATTATGCTGCCGTACTTAATATTTCCTAATTTAGCTGATCAATTAAGAAAGAATTTTATAGTTTATGTAATACAAGCATGAGAATAATTTATAACACATAATCTGATATCTGTGAAATATTTACATGGTTAGATATTCTATGTACATAGTATAATAATTTACTTAAGTTACCATTAATATAATTTTACTTATCGGTCAGACCAGAGAATGAAGTACTTTCCAATTATATGACTACAACCCCCAAGGTAAGTTTAGTTTTTAAAACTTAAATGTATTTAGTTTCGACCTAGCGAAGAAGAGTCCGGTTTCTCTGATAGCAGTAAATGGGTATAAATCTAGTATCACAGTTATATTTTGTGACTAGATCTACACTCATTGATTGCTTTCAGACATAAATCTACTGTCTGAAGAAGTGCTGCTGTTATTGTTTTTCTTATAATATAGGTTTTAACTTTTATTCCTTTTATTATTTGACTTGATGATATTTGTGGGCGAGTTTGCTTCTGGTTCATGTGGTTAAACATCATGACTAGATCCATACTCGTCTGCAGCCATCAACTCAATCTACAGGTTGTATTGATATGTTTATATATTTTCAAACATATTTTTTTTAGTTGTTGATTTTTATCTTAACATTAATCTTAAGTACATGACAATTGTTAAATTAAACATATATTCTTTTGATTTTACATTTTGTATTGTACTTCATATTGTAATATACACATTCCATTATAAACTAAACAATTTTACTATAAAATAAGTTAAGTTTCAATATTATTTGTTTTTAAATTAAACTTCGACACTGCAGTTATAATCTATACTTGAACATTGTAAAAATGTCAGAAATATTTACTTAAAAACTATTAGACCAATCCTAGAACTATATTCAAACTAATATCACGTTTTGGGGTACAGGCCTTTGACATGTAGATATAAAAAGGATACTGTCAGTCACTCGAAACTAATCTAATAAATTGTATTAATAAATAATTTTATAGCAATATTTAATTGAATAAAAGTCGTATCTCTCCTTCTAATACGGTTTTTTCGTTTTCATAATAACAGTAACGTACGAAAGAAGTGATAATTAATAATTTTAAAATTTTAAAATGCTTTTCTTTTCATATACTGTTCTGGTTAGAAAACTTGTTAAGCTTTTACTAGATTTTCATTACCTAACAAATATTTCAATCAAATCTTGGAAGTCCTTTTTAAACCAATTCTGTTTTATATCGAAATAAAATTTTAAATGCAATGTAGTGCAAATGATAGTATTATTTAAAGTAATGATGAAATCAGATATTGTTTTTTAAATATTCCTTTTTAATTTGTAAGTAGGTACGTACATTAATACTCATAGCATACATATTTGCTATAAGTAGTAATGTAGGGTTCCCTTTGTGAACTTATTTTAAAATATACAATACAGAGTTTTGACGTTAAGCTAATTATTGAATTTGGTATGTTAAGAAAGACTACGTTCAAATATAAATAATTATACTTAACTATTTAATGATGTTTTGTAATTCCTGTTATATTATGAATTAATTTATTAAAATAACATTTTCAGAGAGTTAAAGTTGAAATAGAACAAGTGGCAAATTATCAAAATGAAATATGTCCAGTTACTTATTCTCCTACGTGAGTTATAATTGATATTCTATTATCTAATGCATTCCTACCAAAAGATATTGAACTATTTGCGCAACAACCCTGATTCCTTTTTTTTCTATTGTGTACATCAACAGTGATTCTGTTTTGCATTTAATATGCCTTAAAACCAATCTTTTTTTAAAGGTTATAACAGTTTTACTTTTATAATTTGTTAAGAGCAACGGTAATATTATATTTTTGGGTTTAATAATTGTATTTCTTTTATTTGTTGCAAATGTTTAATGTAAGGGGCAATCGAATGTATAAAAACTCGTCAATGAAAACATTATCTTTCACTTTGACCATAGTGTATCTTTTTTTCTACTTCAAGCTATAAAAAAAAATACGTAAATGATTCCATAACATGTATTGAACAGGACCTCGGATAATAATGATCGCATTCCGTATTCTAAATCGTTTATAAATAAAATACGACCAATCTCCGAAAAGACTGGACCGATTTTAACGGGTAGATAAGTAACTTAACAAGGAATGATTTGCTGCTTTTATCATAAGACTATAGTTAATTACTTAAAAACTGGTTATTATTAGGGGAAGTTCGGTTAAATACACCTCAAGAACGAATCAAGGATCTATCTTACTTTCTTATGGGACCGAACAACTACTGACGAATATCGTTAATAATGATAATCTCAATATATTAGAATTAAATATCACACAAATCCCCAACGATGACGGAGAGTTATATTCCCAAGCAATGTAAGTATAAATTAGTACAGACCACACTTTTTTTATAAAATGTATCTCAAAGTAAATTATATCTCAATAATCAATACAGACTCTGTAATAGTTTTGGACCATATTTTTCTCATGTTATCGATTAATATTGGTTGATAGGTTTGGTTTCGAGTTACTTCAAGAAAAAGCAAGCGTTTTCGATAATCATATCCGGTACATTTCACATTGCATTATGAAGAAAAAGGAATTCACAGAATCTGCTTCTGTTACTCATAAGACACAGGTATGTTTTAATTACAAGTTACTTCCTAGTTTAATGAAATAAGTGTTTTTGTTAAAACAATTTACAGATTGCAAGTATAAAGTAAATTGCCTTTTAATTTTCTTCTCAGAAGTATAGCTTGATTTTTTCCTGATTCCGATGCAAAGAAGTATACATCGATGCTAGAAAACAAACTGTGTTTCTGAATGATTTAAGCGTTTTTAGCCTATTGGATTTTAAAACCAACCAGACATCTTGGGTGAAAGC
>JAOSYY010000003.1:9071289-9089448 GCA_025727935.1 Hebomoia glaucippe
CTTTTAGCTACAAACGATTCTGACAGATGACAATGTCTGTTGACTAAATTGAGTAGGTATTCAATAGATGGCACTGTTTTTAAAGCACAAACGTTCCAATAATAATAATGCTTACTAATTACAATTTGATATAACAAAAACCTTAGCCACAGCAGCGCGTGGCCGGGTCATCTAGTTTATACATATATCTATACAAGGGGTATATTTTAAAAAGATTTCCTTGGGTATACAGTATAGACAAAAAACTCAAGTAATGTCTGATTTTTGCAAACCTTTCAGTACTTCTCATGCCATGAACTTTCCTATTCATGAAATGAGATTCGGATGCCTCCTTGCCGTATTCTAACTCATCTGACGTATCTACGTATACGTTGGGAGTGTTTTTGAAGCATAAAGCAAACTTTCTTCTCGCCTCCCTGAAGCAACCCGCTTTCAAACAAGCTTTTCCCCAAGCTGCGAGCACGCTCATTCGTGGTATGCCGGATTTTGTGGCAATTTCTAGAGCTAATTCCCATTTTTCCGCTTCTAGTAATGAACGGACGATTTGACCTGTGAACAAAAAAATTAAATGACAAAAGTAAATAGTCTAAAATTTCAATTAATTACTAAAAAGATTGAATATGTGTAGATAGAATTTTTATTCATGTTATATTTGGTCCTTCAGAAAAAACTACTTGTATTTTCTTTAATTGCAACTCACAAGTTGTAATTATTTATCGACAATTACAAACAATATTAGAAGGAAGCCTAGCAAATACCATAACTTTGGGTTTGCATGTTACGCTTTCCGCTAGCATTCTAAGATATATATACTAGTACTAGATGACCCGGCCACGCGTCGCTGTGGCTAAGGTTTCTGTTATATTAAATTGTAATTGGTAAGCATTATTATTATTATTAAAACGTTTGTGCTTTTAACACAGTGGCATCTATTGAATATCTACTCAATTTAGTCAACAGATATTGTCATCTGTTAGAATCGTTTGGAGCTAAAAGATAATTTTGACTCTCAAATATACAAATAATAATTCTCAAAAAGTATCGTTTTTAAACACACTTCAAAACTCATCAAACATCAATTTCTATTCGTAGTTAATATTTTAATTAGCACACGACTTGAACGAACACAATAATAACACAAAATTTCAAATATTTTTCCCAATTTGATCGCAGCAAACTAAAATTAAAATAGAATAATATTTAATATTTGATAGCAGCGCAGTCTACCGGATCCAATGTAAAACATTCCAAAATTAACAACTACTTATAAATGAAAAATTAGTTATACATATAAACATCTTCCAGTGAATTAAATTGTGAATCTAAACCATCCTCAAATCCCATTGAACTTACACAAAAAATTTCATCAAAATTGCTCCAGCCGTCTAGGAGGAGTTCAGTGACATACACACGCACACAAGAAATATATATATATATATTTAAAGAAGATTTGTATTTTGTAAAACAGCGTTTCAGGAAATGTAGTACGGACGTACAAATAAAAAATCTTTGTCTGTTAGTAACTATAGACTGCCAAGTATACCAACTTGGTGGTGCTCCGTGATGCGAAACAAGATGATGGGCCTGATGCTGTACAAGTGTTGCCATCGCCTCCGCATGGGACAGGCACCGAGCGACGTGTGCTGCCCCAGTCTCAGCTATTCTACTACCACTATTAAATAAAAATAATTATATATGTATAAGTAAACTTATATTATTTTCCAAATTTTAGGTTTTATTCAAACAAAGTATTATATAATATACATTGGACATGTCAGGAAATTATATAATCAATTAGTTCAGGGATCTTAGGTTGCAAAAATTATGACCAATGATGTAAATCATGAATATAAAATTATATATGTATTTTCTTCATCATTATTTTCTTTGTAATTAAAAAAAATCCTTAGTTTTAATATTGTCTTGCATATCCCAGGGTTAGACTTTTAAATAAACTACATTGTAACGGATTATAAATTATAATATAATATTGTCATTGATAAATTTTACGATAAAGCAATTGTTTTCAGCATTCAATAATAACTCGGGTATAGAAACCGTTGCAATATATTTCATTTAAATCTCTTTTTGAAAAAAGATAAAATGCCTATACGGTTTTTCGGTGGGTGTCCGGGAATACAGTTCAGCAGCGGCGAGAAGAAGGGAACGTCGAGCGCGAACGAGCCAGCGGGAGTCACCGCAGCTACCGCTTGCAAGCTCACGCGCTATCTCGTCACTGCGGTCTAATAGAAATCTGTAAAGAAAAAGGAAAAATTGAGCTGTTATACGTAACAAATCACCTTCTGTTTCTATTAGAGCATCACAATGTATAGTCTTGAAATTATGCGAGTGTCGTAAGTTTAGATGAACGGGGGTAAACCTCTAAATAACAATTTTGGATTAGTATAGAATAGTTTCGTTATTCATAATCCATAATTATAAAATTGATCAATAAACCGCTCCGTGATTTAATTTATTAACGTAAAACTCAATCGCCTTTTGGATTGTGTTGCATTTTCAATAATAATTTGTCTTCTATTAGTGCCTAAATAAAAACTTAGGGGAATTATCTTATGACCGTGAAGATTCATTGTCAAACAATACTTAATATACTATATCCGGCTAGTGTGTTATAAAATTTAGTTGTTAATGAGAAATAACATTGTTTATCTGTATTTGCAATGAATACTAAAAAAATCTATGATGAAGTAGCATCTAATTTTTATATAATAGTTGACAAAGGTCTTATTAGAAACAGCTTTTACAGATAATTTAACATAAGCTTTCATATGTTATAACTCACCTCGGGTAATCCAAATTAATAGTATGTTGCTTCATAATAGATAAACACAACGTAACATTAGGTGTAAACTCGTAACTAAACTCGTCACGCACCGCGTCGTTCTTCTTAGCGTTAGTGGAGAGACTCCAATCCATACACGTAACGCCGCTACCGGCCGAATCAGAATTACTACTCGTTATTAAATTATCTTGATCTGACACAGACTTCTTATTCATTGTTTGAATATAACAATCATCGCATACACGAAACTTTACACCGCTAGGGTATGTGGGTACCTAAAATAGGATTGAAAATCAGATTATTTCATTTGTAACTTGATTGAACATTAAACTGACAGTATAAGTTAAAACAGATAGGTCACGGGCGGACCTTTATCTAGCAATTTTATGCTCTATATTTTCTATAGCATGGTGTTCGTACGCCTATTAAAGTATAGAATATTAAATGTTAAATTAAGGCATTTTTTTAAAAAATATGTGGAACGTTCGTGACGAAAAAGTAGTGCGCGTTAAGACTTGAAACTAAGAATTTCCGAATGCTTGAATTATAAACTTATCGGCAGCATATCATTGGATAAGTATTGATCGGTGGAGAATATTATCCGATGTGTTGCTGAGCTATCATTCATCAAATGGGCTTCAAGTTGTTTATTAATGACTGATATAAAAATGTTTACCTGTAATCTATTTCTAGAGCAGGCGTGACAAACAAGACGACCACAGCGACGGCAATGATGACGTCGGATGATTAGTGAAAATATCGATATTTTGCACAACATACATTTGTCTACTGTATAATCTTCCACCCACTGCTCCTTCGATGGTACTTGCTCGGGCATTACAAATGGCCTCGACATACCTTCTAAGTTTATTGAATCTATTGACTGTAATAATGCATCATCCCAAGGTTTTGTGGGCGGAGTTGGACATGTATTCCTAGAATTTTTCATATCCAAAGCCTTTTCAGCGTAATACCTCAATAGGGAATCAACAGAATTACGCGATATAATCACAGTGTCAATTGTTTTCATGTTGTAGTAAAGATAGTCGCCGTTCGCGTCGTATTTCAAGTTCGGCGATATTTTATTGAGAATATCCGTGAGAATTTCGAGTTTGCCATTCATCAACAGTTGTTCAATCATAAGTATAGGCTTTTCGATCAAGTCCCAGAAGAGGTGACGTAAATTGGATTCCATTTCGAGTATAATTTGTAAACCAATTTTTACATTTTCAAAAGACCTGCATGAGGCCGAATTATTGTTTATATAATCTAAGCAGACTCGAAGTATTTCGACATTCCTGACTTTCGACATTTCTGCGAGTATAAGATCCAAAGCTTCTGATGTCGACAATCTACCCAGAAGTTCTTGAACAACAGATGGAATTGCTTGGTTTGAGTATTCAAACAACTGACGTAGCAAATTAATTACTATTAAATTTTTCATATGCTCAGTCACATTGTGGATGTCGGCCCAATCTAGACATAATTTAAACTGAAAAAACAATAAAAAAGCACAGGTAGGGATTATAGTACAATTTTAAATTACACTCTAAACTCAATTTTACCTGTTGGCTATCCATTAGAACCTCCACAATATTTTCAGGATTTTCTATAGATTTCTGATATATTGTATACCAATGACTTGTTCCCATTATTGAAGCTATCTGGAGAATTGAAATAAAATTTAGAGCCAGATATATTTCTTTATAAATTAAGAACAATAATGAGCTATGAGTATAACCTGTTCATATAAAGGTATTTTTGTCATCCACTCGGTACAGCTTTCAAATAAATCATCCTCACCACCCGTTTTGTCTAACAAGAACCGCAAATAGTCAATGATTTCTAAAGCACCTTCAGCTGACCAGCAATTAAGATTGTTAAGCACCAAATCCACTTTGAGTTCGGGACATCTAAGGTATTTACAGTACTTCCAATTTTGATTAATATTTGCATTAGTCGCCAATTTAAACAATATTAAATCCCTTAAATTATTTAAATTTGCACTGTGCATAACTTGACGTTCTGATAGAGCATCTATGATTTTCAGGCATTGTAAATTTTTTCCACATTCTAATAACTTCAACATGTACAAGAAAAGTTTGTCTAGATCAATTAAAGTGTGCAATGAAGCTAAATATTTGTTTCCATTAAATAAAACTCTTGTTCTTTCGAATCTTTCTAGGTCCATATATCTGTTTAAACATTTAGTTCTAATGTCGATACTTTGTTGCATATGACGTTCATGTAGCGACGTGTGAATTTTCTTTATAATGTGCGCAAGAACCCAGTTGTGTAAAACTACGTATGTTAAACATTGAGGATCTGGTGTACGCGGTAACGGAGCAAAGTCAGCTTTAGGATCAACAAATAATTTTTCTTCAGCATTTTTAAAATCGAATACAAGATGCAGCAAGTTATTAAAATTCTCCTCAGTCGCCTCTTTCGATTCTCCTACCAGAGAAATGGAAGGACAAAAGTTCAAGATAAGCTTAGGAATTAAGTTCACATTTAACTTTTTACATATCGGCTCCAAAAATGTTATAGGCAAATCTTTATTATTTATCATTTTGCCAAAAATATCATGCAAATGACGCTCTAGAACCGCAAAGTAAGGGCCATCACATGTCGATGGTGTTTCATTGAGAACATTTTCCTGTTCTAATTGCGACACGGATTTGGTATACATATAACACTTTCTAAGATAATGAACTCTAGTCTTCCTGTTACTGTGCCGTATTACTTCTGCAATATTACAAATGTCTTTATCAGATGTTGCAACCACATTCATGTAAATTTGATGATACTTCTGTAATAAGTTCTCATCGATCTCATTCGCGTCGTTATGTCTAATGACTTCCTCTAGATCGGAACAACACTGTCTCAATTCTTTTGAGAGTTGGTTGAGCTTACAAAAATCTTTATGCTTGATTGGAATTCGGCAATCAGTTATTAACTCGCATATATTATCTGTAAACTCGAATGATTTATCTGTGTTTCCAAATATTTCAAAAGTTACACTTGCAATATCTTCGACGAATCTAATATAGTTAGTTTTCTTCACTGAAGCTATATCGGTACCACTTCTAACTTCGGCAAGTTTTCTTTCCACTACATTGATAAGGCCATAGGTTATTTCCCTATTAAGACCACTGCTAATAAGTATATCTACAGCGTTAATAAAAGGTGAGTTTTGGTGATTGTATAACTGTAAGTGTGGATGACGAGATCCCAATTCAATAATATCAAAAGAATTAGGTGCTCTATTTGCAGCCAAAAAACCCTCGACAAGACCCATTACTTCAGTTGAAACGACAGACAATGCAGACAATTCCTTAGTAGGGTATCGTGAGCAATCTCTATAGCAAACTATGTTTTTTATTTTTGATATCAAATGTCTTAGTTGTTCTGTAAATGTGACCTCGGTAGCTATTTCCGAATCCGATAAATCAAACATCTGAAAATTATAAAATAATCTTTACCAATACAATGTTTACATTTAGATAGATACAAAGAAACTATTGAACCAATGTTATAAACGTGAAAGTTTTTAAGAATGTGCGCATGTATGTTTTTTACTTTTTCACGCAAAAACTAGAAAATGGATTTTGATGAAACTTCAAATAATTACTTTACACATAAGGCATATTTACAAATATATTGTGACACGGATGAAACCCTGAGGGCCAGCTAAAATTGAATAAAGTTTGCAAAGTGAAAGGAGTAATAATATATAATTGGGTTTTTGAATGAAAATACTTTTACCTATATTGTTTGTTACTAAATTGTTTATTCATTAAAGTTAAGACAAAAATAAATCTGAAAGCAAATTGGTTGCGGATTTCAATAAGTACAAATAAATAATATACTTATAAGCTTACATACAGTAGTCGTTATAAAACAAATTGCTTGAAAAATAAATTGCCATAGGGTTTGATGAAGGTATGATTATGAATAGTTGTTATGCCAACAATATTGGGTTAATGACTTGATATCAATAAATTCGATAAGCTTATGTAAACAAGGAAATAATAATTAATAAACATTATTAATTATATAAACATTCACTGACAATGTTTATATTTATGCACTACTAGAATTACAAACATAATATGATAATATCATGATATGGCAACCAGAGTAACAGGATGAATATTTCAATAGATATTTAAAACCCAATATAATAGATAAAATACAAGAGAATTCTTACACATTTTAAGTCTCATAGTAATTATCCACATACATTTCACTGACAAGTATGCAAGATCATAGACAACCTTCCTTAAGTCATTAACAAGGTAAGATGAAACAAACCTTTACATACTACTGTAGGCAATGTAAGTTTCCTTTAACATTACTTGATATTATTGATCAAGGTCAATAATTTCAAGTAATGTGAAAAATTAATCATAATTCCAAGAATGATGAAAAAAGTTATAGAACTTAAAATTATAGAAGTTAGAAATGTTTACTTACCTCTAAGATTTGATTGGCTTTCGGGAAATCGTTATGATAAAGCGCTAAAGCGACCAAACAATTTGGTTTGGCAAGCATTATGGAGATGAAGTCAATAGTGGTATTCTTAATGCCACAAACTAAAAAAAGAATAATAAATGTTAGTAGTTATTTTAAAAAAAATTAATAGCCTTTACATTAAATTTGCAGAGAATAAATAAATCTTATTGATGAATAGTAGTAATATCTTTTTTTCTTCATAGACATTGTCTCATGTTTCTTTGTAATGTAAAATAAGTTAAAAATACTTTATGCAATTACTAAAATTTCTGTGGCTCCTTTTATTAAAACTTACTTAAACTTAATTGTGTAGTTCAATTTGTACAAGTTACCTTCATCTGATGCTGAAATGGTTGATGCAAGCATTACTTTATCCTCATCTGGTTTTTGACTGGTAGGTCGCCTGCGTACTTTCGGCTTTTTTCTGGAAACTTTTATATCCACCTCATGGTCTTCATCTTCGCTGCTGTTGTCCACTTCTACATAATCCATGCATAATTTTAATTGTATAGGGCTTGTATCAGGTGACAGAGTGGAAACAAGCTGCATTTTCCATATTGAATGATTAACCACATCCATAAGCCTTTTCAATCTTGCTAAAGAATTAGTATCACCACAATTTTTTATTTCTTTTTTATCTGAAAGACTTTCTAGGCACACCTTTAAGGTGTTCAGAATAACCTGTGTTATCAAAGAGTTACACATGAATCCAGTGTTTGAAGTCTTTACATCTTTAGGATTTTTTGTTTGTTTTTTAGAATAAAAGTATGAGCATTCAGAATGGGTGCCATAAGTGTAATCTTGGCTATACTCATAGCAAGATAAATATTCATATCTTAAAAATAAGCAAGAGAATATGTTCTCAATAACTTCAATGCAACACTCTAATGGTTTGATTGATAAAAGCAGTCTTTTGATATCTTCCATGGAGTTATTTATTTCATCTAAGTTCTCCAACCCCTCATCTGAATTCAAAATAGTATCTATCACCTTTGTTATGATACAATAACTATTATATATTGAAATATCCCAATTCATTCCTATAGATTTTGCGTTTGTACCATCAGATTTATTGCTGTAAGCTTTTAATTCAGTAATAAATTCATTATTCATATTCAGTAGCCGTGATACTTTATATCTATCCACCTTTGAAAGTCTACAAACTTGAGATATTACAGTTAAAGCACTTTGTGCCAGGATTTGATTAAAAATTGATGTTGTCAAAATTTTACAATTATTTTCCAAACAGAATTTTATAAGAGTCAATTCCCTTTTAACTTCAGTCAAATAGAATTGTAATTGCTTATCTGTTGTTGTATATGTATCCAAAATTGAAAATATATTACTCAATTGATTTACTAATGATGTTAAATCATATGTCTCAGGACAATTTGTGAGGTCTATCAGAACCATAATAAGTAATTGTTTTGTGAAGTTATTAATTTGAAATGTAACATTTTTCATATCATGTAATTGTTGTTTATATATTTGAGCAGCTTTTAATAGCCAGTGCACCTTATCTTCATAACAAAGTTCGATCATATATTCTGCAGTCAGTTTAAATTCCTTATGTAACTCATTTTTATGTATAAGAGCAGTCACCATATGAATTAATTCTGGCCTCAACTGTGGGACTAGACTTATTAAAATTTGTTTATGAAGATGTTTAAATACATCACCAGATATAAACATTAGAATTTCATTAACATACTGAGAAGAGAAATTTTGATTGAATTTAGCCAGTGACAATATTGTTATGAGTTTATCAGGACAGTTTTCACCCACTTCATGCTTCAACACATCAACATAAAGTCCTTGTATACTATGTAAATCTTTATTCTGAGCATGTTTTTGTATATAGTGTAACAATTCAGATGTTGTAACAGGATTGTTTTTGAGATTTTGTTTAAAAAAGATTATCACTTCTTCAGATAAAGATTTGATTATTTTGGATTGCTCAGCATCACAATAGAAATGTGTGATTTCCTAAAACATACATAAAATAATTTACTTTGTTAATAATTGATTAATTGGTCCACATTACAGGTACAAAATTTGTGGCTTCAATCAGATAATTAAAAAATGTGTCTTTCACTTACACAGAATATTTCTGGAGTCAGGTATTCAAGAAGATTAAGCATATACTTTATTTCTTCTTCTTTCATCTTGATTTATTATAATTAATTTTATAAGACCCAATAGTCATATTATGTATTAAAAAATAATTATCTGTAACATAAAATCAGGTAGTATTTGTACCATGAAATATATCAAAACTAAAATTAATATGCCATAACAAATTAAATTCATAAAAATTTATTTATCTGTGAAAGAACATTCAAAATATATATTTTTTTATTTTATTTATTAACGTCAAGAATAATCCATTATAACAGTTACCCGATATGTTTAATACATGACACTAACAAAGGGCTTTTATTTTTTTAAGTAAAAATAATAATGATATTGAACAACACATTTCGTTTAATTACAATAATGTTAATAGTTTTTGTCGTAAAATTATACTTACCTGTCTATAAAGACTTCTAAACAAATTTCTAAAACGAATACATTATTGTTAATGTTATTAAAATAAAAATGATATAGAGTACGAATAAATATAAAATGTATATAGATAAGTAAATAATACACTTATTACGGTCTTATTCCACAGACTAGTCACAGTTATGAAGAAAGGCATAATTTATCACAGATATTACTGACATGATCAGTGTTGACAGTTGGCATATTACATGACAAACCTAACTTCATAATCAAATGACAACGTCAATAAGAGCGAAATTTTTTGGTATTTCTATAAGTACTTTATCAACCTATTTATTTTTAATTCTGTTAATTACCTGGATATAATATATGAATATAAATATTTTCATTGAAATGTAAGAAAAGACAAATTTTTATTTGTTTATTTTGTCAAAATTGTGTGTGAGACATTTTTAATATTTGCTCATTTGGTGGTATTAGCATCAATTATCGAAGGATGAGGTTAAAAACAAACAGATTATTTATGAAATTGCAAAACCTGTATTGCAAACAATTCAGTACAGTTATTACCTTTAATAATATTAATCTCAAATCCCGTTATGTTCCACAATACCCATGGTCTGTATCTTCTGTAGTGTGTGTGTATTCATCAGATACTAAAAACTCATTTAAAAGTTTAGAAAAACGAGCTGAAGCATTAAAAGACGCTTTTGACCAAAGAAAGGAAAAAATTAAAGATACTGAACAAAAAATTAGATTAAAAGGAGTTGAATTTGTCCGTGATTTAAAACAACATAAAGAAAAAACAAGCCAAAAATTTAAAGTGAAAAAAGATGATATTGTCAAAGATATCCTAGAGACAAAGGCAAAAGTTAAGGAAAAGCTTGAAGAAGTTGTGGAGGTGTGTATCAGCATTTATCATATTCTCTTCTATATTTTTTAAACAAACTTATATTGATGTTCATAAGTCATCAATATTTCAATATGATTAAATCAATATAATATATAGTTTTTTAATTTCAGAAAGAGAATGTATTTACTATACCAAATGTATTATGTGTGATGAGAATTGCCATGTCCCCATACTTGGGATATGTAATTTTGCAAGATGAATACAACCTGGCACTTGGTCTTTTGACTTTTGCTGGTATCACAGACTTGGTTAGTATGAAATAGTGTTAAAGATTTGAAAGATTTTGTGCTTTTAAATTGTTTTCATGCCTCTTTAAGTAATTAATAATATTACACATTTGACAGCTTGATGGTTGGATAGCACGCACTTGGCAGGGACAAGCTTCAAAGATGGGATCCTTCCTAGATCCAATGGCAGATAAAGTCTTAATAGCTACGCTTTTTATATCCCTTACCTGTCAAAATCTAATACCACTAGCATTAACTTTACTCATTGTTGGAAGAGATGCTGCTTTAGTGACTGCTGGTTTTGTTATACGATACATAAGTTTGCCTCCACCAGTAAGTATTTTATTGTCATTATTTATTTACACTTATGATTGTAGTCTATGTTTAAATTTTGAAGAACAGTTGCATATTCTAATAAATGAATTGACCATTGTTCCTGCTATTTATAAAAACAATTTTAATCTACAAAGAAAACTTTGTTCTAGGTTTAAATTGTTCGTTATGAGCTTTTATTAAAATATACTACTCTATACGGATTCCCTCATTATTTATAACTATCATACGAGCCTTCCCGCTTTCCTTACAGAAAACCTTGAGTCGCTATTTTGATGTGACACATGCAACTGCTCAACTCGCGCCCACTTTTATAAGTAAAGTGAACACAGCTGTACAACTATTATTGGTAAATTACATTTGAAATTTACCTCTTTATTAAGTTTAAAGTATTGCTCATTATTTTACTGTATACATAAACTTTTGGTATAAAATTAAATGTTATTGTGAAGTTTTTTATCAAGTTTATTAGTTGCTAAGTTGTTATAAGTGCAATTAATTAATAATTCAAAACAAAACAAAAAAATAATAGTTACTGTTCATTACACAGTAGATGTAAATATTTGTTTTTAAATCAACCTTTGCAGGTAGGCACTACTCTTGCATCTCCAGTATTCGGCTACATAGATCATCCAGCTCTACAAGTACTTTTTGGTGTTACAGCTGCATCTACTGTGATATCAGCAATTAGTTATTTAACCAGCAAAGATACATATAAAGTTCTAAAGAAGTTATGATTTTTAATTAAAATATTTTTGTGTACCTAGTCTTCCTATGTTAAATTTATATCAAATTTCCCCATAAGTTTATAAAGACATCTATTTCAAATGTTTTATATTAACATAATTATATATACCAATATTTTGTTAATTAGCGGTAAGATAGAGGTATTTTTTTTATAAAATAAAATACGATAATACAAAATATGAATTGTATTCCTCATTCTATTAACATGAATATGCATAAAATTATGAAAGTACAAAATTATCCTTAAAAATATTAAAGAAATATTGCCAATTGGTTTAAAAAATAATACAAAAAAGGAATACCATCTCAGTCTGAATCAATGAGGAGTGTGCTTAATCGAAAAAAGCTATAAAAATAGAATCTGGAATGTTTCCATTTCTTGATAAATAATTGAAGCAATTAGTACAAGTGAATTAATGTGATTATGAAATTAAAAGTATATTGTTATTATTAATGATTACTGATTACTCTTCCAGACACTCCACATTAATAAGGAAGTTACTCACCAGCTACAAATGGAATTAGTTGGGTAGCATGGTACATATGAAATCTGCGCAGTAAAACATAATTCTAAAAATACAGCAGTGCTTTCAATATTTTTAAAATTCACAAACAAATTTTGGACAACTAGGTAAATAATTTAATAATTAATTTACCTATTGTAAACATTATACTGGACTATTTGGATGGTGAAGATTTTTTCTTTGAAGGCACACAAACATAGTCATGGATGTTAATAAACAGACAACACAATGTAATATATACAATATTAAATAAATACAGAAAGGTGTTCCCCTTTTTACATAAATTTTTGGTATAATCCATATGTTTATGGAGATTCTAACAAGTTAGTTATAAAATTTAATCATTTGATTTATTACAATTCAGTGCTTACAAAAAAGAGTTGCATATTTATTTATAGAATAGCATTATATTATTTCAGACAACCACAAACAATACTTTTGACATTTTGTTTATAAAATTCTGTGAGAATCTCAAGCTAGGCAGCTTTTAAATCAGCATAGCTACAAAATAATTTTACGACTAGATCAAGAAACAATCAAAATTATAGAGCCTGATTGAACTTTTAAGCTATTATATTCTTGATGCCCCATAATGGTCTAAACTTAATACAAAATATAATATTAATGAAGTTATGTAACATTAACCATCTAATATTAAATAATAGAATTATACTTTAATGTTATACATATTATTAAAATTGTTTTCAATCATTTTGAATTATGGCATCTAAGTTACTTTGTTAATATTTTTATACCTGCAATTTCACAAATACTTATAATAATAAAACTGTTGTTCCATATCTATGTAAATGGTAGATCTATACCATTGGTATCAATCATTGTTTGTATATGGCTACTTGAAAGACAAAGCACCAATTAATATAAATGGATACTAACAATAAAACGTAAATTAACAAAAACATAATTGTCACAAAATATTAAAATCTTACTAACTAATTATTGAATGAAATAACTGTCATAAAAATTGCACAAAATATGTTTTACTTTAAATACAATATTGTTTTTCAACTAAATGGTAACAAAATTTGATTATTACAAAAATGGTTATATATTATATTACTTTTTCCAAACAATAGTAAGACATTAGAATAGTGAGACTATGATATCTTCTAATGTTAAATAAATATTATTTATATTAATGTTAATGATGGTGTTTATGAGTATAGTCTATAAAGCCACTAATTAATTACCCAACCTTATTAATTAATTCATCACAAATTGCTGTGAGCTCTTCATTGTCCTTAATTTTCTGGGCCAAAGATTCCTGTAATGAAGATGCATGAACCTCACTTTTCTTTAACATAGCATTTAGCTTAAGAATTTCTGCCTGATGAGCTTTCTTGACAGAATCCAGCTCTGCATTAGCCTTGTTTAATTGCTGCATTGCATGTTGCCTTAGTGTTTCATATCTAGCCTCTAATTTTTGAATAGCATCAGTATTGTCCTCAACAGTCCTTTTTAATGTCTCTTCGTTGCTTTTATATCCTTGGATAATAACTTTACATCTCTCATATTTTGTGTGTACATCATTGAATGCATGTTCCATAGAAGCCAAATGGGCAGCGGCTTCATCACGCTCCCTCAGTAAGGTAACTCTTTCTTCACTCCATCTTTTGGACTCTGCCTCCCGTTCACCAATTAGTGATGAAATAGTCCTCTCATACTGCTCCATTACCATACTCATCTGTTTATTACTTCTTACTTTCTCTGCAACTCTCTGGGACAATGTCTTTTCCATATCTGCATATTCTTCATTCTGTTCTGCTAGTTTCTTAACTTTAGTTTCACATTCCTCTAAACGCTCTCGCAATTCACGATTGATTTCTCTGAGACTTTGAGCTTCTTCTTCCTGAGCCGTAAGCATTTCCTTAACAGCTCTTAATTGTTCAACAGTATGTGGGTCCATTTCAGAAGGTCGTTGTATAACTGGAGGTGGAGGGGGTGTAGGGGTGCCCAAACTTAACAATCTATCAATAGTAGCAATTGCAGGGGAAACTGCACTGGATTTAACTGGAGTCACCTTGGATGATAACTGACTTCTATTGACAGCAGGTGGGACTACTTGAGTAGGTTTCTCAGTAGTACCACTGTTACTTGATTGTACGGACAAATGTTGCATTGAGGTCAATAAATTTTGCTCTGTACCTGACATGGTACTTTATAATGTTTACCCTGTTTCCAAAATCCTACTTTTTTTGGACTAATTTTGCTGACATTGTCTTCTGGAAATAACCGCAATAATTAATTTCAAGGACAATAATACTTGAGTCACTAGTGTCACATCAGCACTATCAAAATTTTAATCCTAACATAAGCATAAATATTTAAGCTAATTCAATAAGCTAATCCCGTATTACCTTTTCTGACTGAAGAACTACTTTCATAAAAAAATTAAAAACATCCCACGCATAAAATTAAAGGGCAAAGCCGTAAATGGTAAAATGAAATGATTGTACAATAATCTTTTAAGAACGCAATGTCGTCACAGCCATAAACAAAAATTTTTGCCACATTGATAAATTGGATTATAGCTAAATGATAAATATTTTCACCAACTTGTCATAAATAGTTTGATACCTACACAAAGTTATTGTAAATTCCAAATTCCTGAAATAATGGTCGACACTCGACAGAAGGATAACCACAGAGTACTAATATCACAGAATAGTATAGCTTAAATTGAAACTATAGAATGTAGAGTAAACGAGAACAACTTCATATGGGTACTAACAGTGTTACCAACTCTCAAAAAATTTTTCCCCTAAACCTCCAACAAAAAACCCCTAAAATTACGGCGAAATTCCCCTAAAAAAACATTATTACAAATAAATGTTATTTATTAAATGAATAATTAAATATTGTTAAATGATTTATACAATCATTTAGAAATAATAAATTAATAATCGAACACCAAATTAAATCATTTAAATAATTAAATTAAAAATAATAAATATCATTCAGAAATATTTTTTAATTTTTTTATTCATAGATTATCTAATAATTCAATTATTTAATTATCATCAGTTTCTGTATTTTTAAAGTCATACATGTTTACATTGAATAACTTTAACATCTTCTTAGATGGATAAAAAGTTGTGCAAGACCCTCCATTCCGTAGCAGCGTGAATCTAACCATTAGCATGCTTTGTAATATCTCAATAGAAAGTTTATTACGCAACATATTCTTTATAATATTATAGATTGAGAAGGCACGTTCAACACTTGCATTTGAAATCGGTACTGTAACAAATGCCAGTCCGAATTTCGAGATATTTTCAAAACGTTTACAGCCAGCTGCATCTAAATCATTATATACTTCATAATAAAAAGCTATCGAATTAGAAGTATTTACCCACTGCTTATTACTTAATTGCTGCCACTCAGACTCGATATCATTTTTTATACCGTAAATATGAATTCGCTGTATCTGATGCAATATCGGTTTGATATCAGGTTTAACCTGAGATCAAACCGAATTTTTAAAATTGACAAATTTTCTGGAAGCCTTTTTTGAATTTGCTCAGCCAAACAACAAAGAAAATTTTTACACCTTTCTTTAACATCCAATAAGTCCCTGGGCGCTAGTTGTTGAGAAATGTTCTGAAAATCAAACCCAAAATACATTGAAGCTGTATGCATCAGATGGTCCTTGAAGTTAAACTCTAGCAGTTCCGAATCGACTAATTTTTCTAAACGAGATGGTATAACAAGCCTTTGCAGTAAATTTTTGTACAACAGTAATAAGTCCTCAAATAGTTTCGTAGATTCAACGTTGTCACTTTGGAAAAGTAAATTTAACTGAGTCACATTTTTTAATTCATTCCTTAAAAAAAAATAAAAAAGCTTTATAAGGTAGTCGGTCCATGATATCATAAAGCTGTTCTGCCATATAACATTTATCGTCAGACTTAGCGATTGAAAAGAGCAGCTTCAATTCATCCCACTGATCTAATATGACGCAAATAGCTTGATAGCGAGCAAGCCAGCGGGTTCCGCTTAGCCCTTGAAATTTTTTGGATCTTTATTATTATTAATCGTTTCATATTTTCTATACTCATCCAATCGTTTCGGGCTGTATGAAAACCAGTTATGTGTTTCTCTAACAAGAAACTCAAGTTGGCGAGGTAGTAATTCCGATGCTTTTTCCGCGCATAAATGTAAGGACCAACCAACCTGCAATAAAAGAATAAATTGTAAATAACGGTACATGACTTGAGTAACTTTGCAGATACAGCGATTCACAGTAAGAAAATTACACAGTAAGTAATTTATAGTATAAATATGAGCATATCCACACCAGAGACCAATTAACTTATTAAAAACCTAAAAAAATAACTATTAACATGATAAAACCAATGTCACATAATTTTTATAGTAAATAGTAAATGTATATAGAAGTTCACACCAGAAATCCAACAAACGTGCACGTAGTTATAACAGAGGTGGTAGATTCTTTACCTAAATAAAATGAAAACACCTTTTTTGAACTTTAATGAAGAGCAATTACGGGTGAAATTTGACGACGTCGGCAATTCTATGGTAAACGATTATGAATTTTGAATTAAATGTTTTAAATTTAATATCGTTTATCATAATTTATTATAAACAGGACCGGAGATAAAAAAAACGTATTCTTTATTTAAATTCAAAGTTAAACATTTAAGTGGTCATTCAACTAACTGCGAACATCCTAGTCCTTTGTATAAATTACAAAAATATAATAGAATAACTTTACCTTTTAAGTCTGAATTTGTTTCCCAAGCCTTAGAGTATTTTTGTTGATATTTTTTCTTATCTGTAGTTTTCGGCATTTTAATAAACTTTATTGAATGACAATCAAAGTAATTTTGGTAAACAATAATCACTAACCCTTTACTAACTATCTATGGTAACCACTAACCCGAGAATAAACATTAACATTCATATGTTAATGTTTGTGGTAAATACCGGTAAACGTCATAGTGAAATTTGCGTTTTTTTCAACTTGTACTCTTAGTAATATTAACAAGCCTACTACTAGATGTCACTAACCCGCTATATCAAAAATAAATGTGATTGGTTAGATTTAGTTAGTCACGGGCCTATAACATCTCATCTGTATTTGTTTGATTTTTTTAACAAAAAAAGTGAATATTCAAAGATGAAAAAAAAACCCTAAAAAAACCCATTCGACTTTTTATCCCTAAATTTAGGGGGAAAACCCCTAAGTTGGTAACAAAGTTGGACAAAGTTAAATTGAATTTCTAGAATAGCTAATAATAAATTTTTAAACAACACGTCGTACACTATCCGCTCGCCCCACTCCGTGTCTAACGCTTTGCCATTCGTACTTTGTTGTAAAGTATATTAAGTTTGAATTAGATTTGGGTCGATCGATCGTTTCCCGCGACACACCCATGAAGTGATAGGATCATTTTGACCCGATCATTTGATCGACCTATTAACCAGTGTCTAAAGCTAAGTAGTTCGACCAGTTCTCGCGGCGCAGGTCCAGTGTTGCCAGATGGGGCTATCTCCCTTACCGAGCGGCGATATTTTTTTATCCGCTGGCTACAGGTAGCCGATTAGGCT
>JAOSYY010000003.1:9089548-9139237 GCA_025727935.1 Hebomoia glaucippe
AACACCTGGAGTCTGTGGAGTGTACTTGTGTGGGCGTGTGCGAACACGACACTAGAGTAGGTGAGTATCGGACGGATATTTTTGTTGACACACTCTTAATATCTTATTAACTATGCCATGTAGTTTATCCCCGTAATTTCTACTTAAAATATGCAACTACAGCGTCATCTGAAGTTTATACACTTTTACAGACAATTTCTTGCTGTGAAGAGATTTTTTTTCCATAGATTTATACCCTACAACTATAATCTGTCTGTGGTAATAATGTCAACATTTAAAAAATACACTTAAATTAATAATTTTTGATTGCTTTCTCGTAAATCAATTACATAGTTAAAACAAAAAGCAATAAATAAAATGTAGCCATGGATTAAATAATGTGTACTCGTACAATATGTATTAAAAAAAAGCAATGTAATAAAACTAGTCAACACTAAAAAAGTCACGAAAACAACTTTGTGATGGAGAATATCAATAAAATGTTTTTAAAAACTAACATATTCAAGGCAATAACTTTCAAAAGTACCGTACCGCTACCGATATCCTATTGGGTTCTCGTAGGTCTTCGATTTGCTCTCACACTACTGCCACAAACTGGTTACATACATCCTGATGAATATTTTCAGAATGTTGAAGTTGTCGCTGGTAAGTAAATCCAAGAAAGAAAATTGTATTTTAGTTTTAGACACTAGTTCGCCCTGTAAACCTTTTTTTATTAATATTAGCTCAGTACTGTTGATTAATAATATTTTTTGTTTTCAGGCGATATTTTTGACGTGGATGTTGCAAGAACATGGGAGTTTGATCCAAAATTTCCAATAAGAAACATATTTATACCAAAACTTATTTTAGGCCCACCACTTCACCTTATACAGATTCTTAATCCTTTTATAAGGCACTATCTTAAAATAGATCTGCATTCACCTTACTTTTTACTAGTCATACCAAGAACCTTTATATGTATCCTGTCATTTATTAACGATTATTGCCTTTACAAGTTATGTGTAATGTATGGTCAAAATTTCAGAAACCGTTTAAAAATATTTGCAAGTTCTTATGTAGTGCTTGTTTATTGTTGTCGAAGCTTTTCGAATACCTTTGAAATGATATTTTTCTCCATACTACTTCTTTTAGTAGGTGATTGCATGCTGAAGTCAGACAATGTTATTTATCATCAAGAATATTTGCAAGAAAAATACAAGCAGGCTTCCACACCTGTAGAAAAAGTTAAGATATATAAAATGCAAACACATTTGCCTCAACATTCATTAAATTGTGTCTTAAGTTTGGCATCATTGGTTGTTATAGGAATATTCAATCGCCCAACTTTTGTTGGTTTTGCCCTGATACCTATTTTCTTCTGGTTGCATCGAGGACTGGGCTCAAAAACTATAGGATTTGCTGATTTTCATGTTCGAATTCTTATGTTAGTCATTTGTGGTATTCCAATGGTTGTATTATGTATTTTTGTTGATTCTGCTTATTATGGTTATTTGACATTAGCTGATGTTGAATCTTTACAAATATCTTGGAACAATTGGGTTGTGACTCCTCTAAATTTTCTAAGATATAACTCTGATGTAAGAAACTTAACACAACATGGTATTCATCCTCATTGGCTCCATTTGGCTGTTAATGTGCCATTACTTTTCAATGTTTTGGGATTGTTAGCTGGATATACTGTCATAGTCAATACATACAGGTAACCTAATCTTTATTTCTAAAAATCATTCTAATTTTTAATCATATCATGACTTTGATTTGCTGCTGAAGTCTTTTTTACTAGACTGCTTGACTGTACCATTAAAAATTAAGGCATTGATTAGCATGGCATCAAGATTAACCTGAATATATTGTAAAAGCATAATCTTTATAACACCTAAATTAATTTCAGGTTTATCAAAGGACAATACACCAAAATGCCAAGAATACAAACCATTCGAGGATTGATGTTGTTGTCAACTATAACACCTCTCGCTGTTTTGTCTATGTTTCCTCACCAAGAAGCCCGATTCATCATACCCATACTTGTACCATTAGTTTATCTATATGGCAATAGTATCCATATTTATGACATTGATGATAAAGACATGAAAAGTTTGAAAAAACTTCTCATATTTATATGGTATAGTTTAAATATTTTTTTATCTATATTCTTTGGCTTCATCCACCAAGGGGGCATTTATCCTCTTGTAAATGACCTACATTTTGATATTAAAGGCAACTATGGTACTCACATCCATGTTGTTACTACACATAGTTATAGCATTCCAACTTACTTACTACAATTAGAAAGTACTACAAGAATTTGGAAAGATAGAACAACAAGACATAGTTTTACTGTTGCTCCGTCAACATTCCTTCATAAATATGGTTCCTTACCCATGGACAAGCTTTTTATGCACGTAGATGAAATAATGACAAATGCAGAAATGCGATATCATAAATATAAGAAAAAGTACAAACTTTACATTGTTTCTCCTTGCTCATTAGAACTCAAATTATTCCATGAAGCTAGTAATTATCATTATATGGATGTTACGGAACAGTTTTCCTACTACCCTCATTTCTGTTCAGAAGCATTTCCAAACTTTCCAAGTAAAAAAGACCAAAGTTGTACTAGATATAGTAAAATTATAAGCAATGAATCTCAAGCTGTTAATCTGACTTTGTTACAGAGAATTTCTTGTTTTTTAAGTAAATTTTGTTTAAAACTTTTCCTTGTCAAGGTAAAAAATACAACATAGTTGTAGTAACATGTATTTAATATAATCATATTGAATCTAAGTTTTATAAGTTTGACAGTGTTAATGTTATGTGTGGCAGCTCTATTTTTTATAAAGATTTGTTGTGAATTTGACATACAAATGTTGAAATTATTATTTATGCCTAGAAGCTTCTATTGGCAAATTTGCTCATTTAAATAGCTTTAATATTATTTCAGAGACATAGCCATTTAATTTTATTTTGTAATAAGTTTATTGCATAGTAGTAGAAAAATAAATAGTTTATAACTCATATCTCATTTTTTCAATGTTATTTCTCTCAATTTGTTATATACATTTTATGTGCCTGTGTAGTTTTTACTTACTTTATTACTTTACAATAAATATATAATTTCTGAATTATTTTAAGGTACTTTTTTTAAATCCCGTGGGCCATGGCCTTGTTGCTTAGAGTGTATTAACAATTAATAAAAATCAAGGATTTTTCTTTTCGAAGATATACTTTATTTATCGGCCTCGACAGGGCTTGTGCTTTCGAAGATATTCTCGGTTTTTTTTTTATAAGACAGAGAATTACAATTGCAGACAGCGGAAATGGAGAAATTTTGACATATTTTCGAAAAATGTCTTAGTCTAGAAGGGACAGCGAATGACTAGGTTTGTTAACATGTTACATTCCGTCATAGTTAAATATCAGATTTAAAACATAAAATTTTCCACTTTTGTTCATTATTAAATTTTGAATATCTTATAAATTATATTCATTTCATATGTATTTTTTCACACTTTGTGTTTATTTTAAATTAATTAAAAAAAGGAAACTAGTTATATCAAATTAATACAGCACATTATCAAAACAAAAGTTTAGTATAAAAACAGCGCTACTTTATAGACCACAAAATAAATAATTAAGAATTAAATTATTTGGTATTGGCAATCTTATTATATCGACTGACGAACTGGACAATCTATGGCACTATCAACAAATGGGTGATCTCAACTGATCTGTAGTATTTACTGTTTGAGCTTTTAATAGCCGAGTCGACGTTTTAGATTATTAAACTCCAACACTGTGGACAATTAGCTTTGGTTATCGAAAATTAAATTGAGTAACAGTCTAAATCGCTTTACTTTTTAAACTACTAGTTATAGTTCATATATGTCGAGAAGACCACTAAAAATTTATATATTTAAACTTACCAATTTTTGATCCAATTTATTTTTAGATTAATACAATACATAGTAACTTTCTGTGATATTTTATTCTTATTAAGCGTTATGTAAATTATGTGAAGATGAATTCTCATACAGAAAGTGTAAGATCAGCTATTGATGCTTCTTTAAAAGTTATACAAAGTTACAGGTGGCTTTTGGATTTGTACGTATTGGTATGTTAATATTCTCAAGGTTTTCTTTTCATATAACAAGTAAAAGTACAATAAGATATATATATATAGTTACTTTGTGTAACCATTGATTTAATTATTAAAGATTATGCATATATCATTAAGTAACCTTTTATTTTTTCATTTCTATTAGTAACAAATAAACATAAACCCAAGCAGCTATATATCTCTTAATCTTTGTTTCAGGACTTTTTTGTTGAAAATCATTGGAGTATGCTTCCAACCTCATGGCAACATAGCTTTCATGATGTAGATCCCAAAACTCTAGGTCATATCTTAATGGATCTACCAACAAACCACATGCTACCATTGTCATTCCTTGCTCTCATGAAAACTGTGAAAACTTTATGTTTTCCTCGAGAGAGTACCTTTAAACAGTTAAATAAAAATATAAGTTTATTAAGTGATAGCCCAAAATTTAACAATTTGTTTCTTAAGCATGTAAAATTAAAGAAACGTCATGAAATCAGCTTAATGGCAAGTGTAGTTCAAGATGTTGCCACAAAAAGTGGTTGTAATTCAGTATTAGACTTTGGATCTGGTCTTGGCCACTTAGTAAGAATGCTTTCCTATAAATATAATCTACATACTGTTGGCATTGAGAGTCAGTATCAACTCACTGAAGAAGCTAGGTGTGTACCCCTGGTATGTATGTATGTATGTATTGGCTTCACATGGTTTTAATATTTTTTATAATCATGAATATTTTACTCTTAATTTTGGCATGTTGTACTTAAGTAAAGTGTAAAAATCATTAATTTCATTAGGTAAAATAGATAACACATATTATTTAACAAGTATTTATTTTGTAGTTTTTTTTTTTTTCGGAGGTGGGCCCTTGTTCCTGATAGGGTTTGGAGTTTCAATTAGTACCTGAGCTTTCCATTATGAAAATAGGTTAACACGGATCAAACCTTTTTGTAAAGACAACCACAATATAAATTTTTGTAATCACAGGTTTTTTCATTGAATTATAATTGTCAAATAGATAATCAGTAAAGTTTCTGAATTTACAAAAATCTTATCTTTTTATGCTTAAACAATATATACTATTATTTACAAAAATATATGTTTAAAAAATATGATACAGTAAAAAATCATTTTTATACTTTCAGAAAATTGGATTTGGAACTAGAATATACAGCAAAGAAGTATTTTGATGAAAATATTGTAAACACCTTGCCGAGACCAATTCATTGTAACAAGACACTGTCATCTGCAGATCGACTAGAAACACTGTCACTCTCTGTCACCATAAACAATCATGGCCTTGTTGGCCTACATCCATGTGGTGATTTAGGGCCTTTATTGTTGAAGTATTTTGTTGAATGTGATCGGACTAAATTTATATGCCTTGTGGGCTGTTGTTATATGAAGCTCTCTGAAAATGGTTATCCTATGAGTCAGTATGTTAAAGGTCTGGATTATGAATTATCTTATCCATCTCGGGAAATAGCTTGTCATGCTATTGAAGCGTACTGTGATAAACTTTGTCGTGGAGATTACAATGATTTAAAGGTGAGCCATCTATTATTAAAATATTGCTACCTTTTACGCAATAGATAATTGAAAATAGCACACATTCTCTTTGAAAAGAAATTGTTACCAACTGGCATTATGTCTGGTTAATTTAGGCTTGCTTTTTATAGTTATCATTGAGTTATTTACTCAATTCAACAATCTATCAAATTTACTTTACTTGTACTACAATTTCTGTTGAATGTATGTAGGAAGCAAATAATTCTTGTTGGTTTTTTGTACCTAATTTGTAAATTATTATTTTGTCACCAGGTCCATGCATTTAGAGCTGCTTTGGAGCATATGCTGGTTCAACATGACCCGAAGCTACGCCATTCCCCAATTAGAAGCGTTAAACATACAGACAATATGCCATTTGAAAAGTAACTCTATTTTTTTTATTAGACAGATCGATCTCACGCGTTTAAATTTTTTGTAAAATTTTTTGGAAGAGTAGAACGAAGATACGTATGGTACCTTTCTGAGATTTTAATAATTGTTTCACACTGAGAATTTCTTTAAAATGCTTTCCTATTGTAACTGTTTACACAATTTTTTCAGCGTATAAGTACGTATCTTTATGACATTTTATACCATCTGAAATAAATTGATTACAAACAATTCAATATTTCCACTTATCAAGTTTTTTTGTGAATGTGCTAATATTCTATGTCAGGTACTGCACAGTCGCATTAGGCCGCCTGTCTCTGCCGGTATCAATGGATATTGAGCAGAGCGGCCACCTCGCACATGAGCATTGGAAGCGTGTTGTCCTTCTCTACACTTTGCGTCTCGCTCTAGCACCACTCGTTGAAACTCTGATATTATTGGATAGACTTTATTACATGTTGGAACATGGTAAGAGTGAGAACTAAAACCTAGGTGTAAAACGAACGGAATTTTATATATGGTGGTTCTAGCTTATTCAAAACTTTGAAGAATTTTGAAATCAAATATTTCTTTTAAAAATACGTAACATTTATTAAATACTTATTACATAATCTCATTTAAAAATAAGCAATGTTTTGTTAAGGAATTTCGTATTACTTTTCGGGTGATTTATTAATATAATAAACTTTTAAAATAGCATCTCACTGCACGAACTAGATTTAAAAATAGTAGGATTAAACAATATCTCTCCATAAAGGTTCTGAAACATAACATAATCTATAAAAGATAACAATAAATAGAAAATAAATATATGAGAGAATAGAAAAAATAAAATTTTACATAATGTTTGTATAGGTATTGATTACTTAATAATTAATATGTAAAAAGTTACAAAATAAGATGGTTACAGTAGAGAACCATAAAATATTCATATTACTTGTTATAATCTATTACGCAATAAAAAGCAAATATGTTGTTTCAGATATTCATTGCGAGATTCATCCAGTGTTTGAGCCAAACATTTCACCCAGAAATCACGTGATGATAGGGCGAAAAATTTAACATAAATATATATTTTTTTAATATTATAATATAATATGTACTAATAAAATTTATAAAAATAATTGTATTTTATTTGGCAGAATTAACTAAGCTGTTATTTGTAGTAGACATTTAACATTAAATATTTAGATGTAAAGGACAAAAGCGAGACACAATCTTATTTTAGGATGTACATAATGATTGCTATTTACAAGACAACATTAAGGTATATTTATATTCGTACCTAATTTCTACTGTACCTATATGAAATTTTAACTATATGTATATACCTATTATTTAAAAAAAATGTAAACTTGTTTAAATGTTTGGAGAACCCCATTGGAATTGATATATATTCATTAGGCTTAATTATGCTACAATCGTGATGGATATTAAATAGTAAATTGACTAGGTTACTGATCATTATTGCAGAAATAATTATAAACTATATAATTCTTCAGCTAAAGCAGCTGCTTGTTAAAGGAAAACTGACAATTCTATATAAATATGGATCTGACTGTAATACATAATGAAAGAATCACATTTTATTAACGAAGTATTAACTAGTAGAAACATACCATATAGTTGTGCCAAAAAATTTAAGCAAGAGTGTTTGTGATTTTCATATCGATAAACCGATTCATGGTCAGGGTACACCATAAATCCCAACTAGTGACGTTCGAACACGACATCGGAGTAATTAAAAAATTATTCGTTTTATTGTTTAGCTAGTAAATGAATGTCTGAAAATGTTTGCACCGCATTAAATGTCTAGTGGTTAATAACATAGCACATCGATGGTTTTATAGAAGTGTAACAAAGGTACCTAGGTCATGTCGGTAATTCAAATTTAAACATTCATTTTAAACACTTTGTAGTTTTTTTACAGATGACTTTTGAATATTAAATGGAAGCAAAGAATTAATAGGGGAATATTTTGATGCTCATGCACAATGTAACTATGCGTTTAAATGGGTATACGATCAAGCATTGGCTGGCGTGTGCGCAGGTAACATCGGTGAGGGTTCCTCGTCTGAATCGTCAGAATGAACTCTAGTGAAGCGCCTGCGATCGAGCAATCGACGTAACTTGAATTCTCCATGACCATACTCCCAACGGCGCCGAGACACTCCTTTACGTCCTAAATTTAGATTATTTTTATTTTTACAGTATTGTATGCCAGATTTAAATAAATTCTACTGCAAATTTTCCATATTCTGTGACATTAATATATACCTACAATACTATATATACATATGTATGATATTTATAATACATTACTATTCAGTAGTGTAAAAAAACGTATCAAAAGAATGTATAGCAGCAATTAAAAAAATGTAAGAAAACACAAGTAGTGATGATTACCTAGTAGGTACTTTATGAACTTGTCAGGGGTAGTTTATGTAATTCAATTTACGAATTCCTGGTAAAAGATTTATTTCAACAAATCACTTCTTATTACTTTTCAAACTTAATTTTGAATTGATACGAGCAAAAGTCGCGCCTGGATATGAGATTCAGATCGAGCTCATAGATTCTACTTTACGAATAGTTAGAAACACTTAGAAATTACTGGTGATAGTCATGTGTATTAGGATATTGGCCATATAACGTACTAAGTTATAACAGTACGCCTGTTATTATATGCATATTATTAGCTTTTGAGGCTTATTTAGATTTAGACAATAATCTAGGGAAGTTGGAAGGCTTTATTAATTTAAATAATATAGTCTAGATTAGCATTCTATTTTCAAATTAAATACCCGGATTACTTTGTAAATTATAGTTAATATGCGTAACAAAAAATTTTGATAAATTAACACGAGTGAAAGCGTGGGCCTCTGCTAGACACTAAAATTACAAGGAAATGATGTCCAAATTACACAAACAAAAAATTAAATTTGCAAAAATGAATCCATGCTTGAAAAAGGTGCAGTGAAATAAAAATACAAAGCAGTATCAATATAATATATTTGACAAAAATACAATAACATTTACGGCTAATACATTTAAAATATAATGGTAGATGTTACTAAAAGCAGTGTTTTACACCATAAAAATAAAAAAAATCATAATTTGAAGCTTAACAGTAATATTAGAGAAAATTCAGTACCTCTTATAATATTGCATAACTTAAAAATATAAATAATAAAATAGTAGGAGATCATTTGCTAGGTATCGTCCGCTGCTGATATTTTAATTCTAAAGATACAAGTTTTACGACACATACCTATGCATGCAAAAAAACTGTACACAACTAAGCAAAAGTAAAAATATAATTAATTTATAGGTCAGTCAAGTGTTTTGGTGGTACTTGCGTCTACTTGTATCCAGAAAATATTCTTTCAAGAACCATTATTCTGTTTTGAAGATTTCATCTGTTTATACTTATTTGTATATTCAAGTTATCAGTATGACAAATCTCAAAAATCTCCCAGCCAGCATACAGTATGGTATAATATTTGAGGATATTTAGGAAAGAAGACATTTATTACTTTCCAGAAGTATGATATATTATTAACCCTCGAAATAGATAAATATTGATTTACCTATACAAATTATCATCCAATATTTTAAGCCTTTTAAATTTTATTATCATGAAAATTAAACATAATTGTTAGGGATTTATAAATAGTGAAGTTTGAGTTTTGTTTGAAAAATCTGGTCTAACTAGATACAAACTTGAGTCACGTCTTGTAACATAGTGTTTAGTGCGGAATTTAAGCGTACATCACTTTAAATTCGATACAAGTGCTTTCATTTAAAAGTGATACACGCAATAATTTAAGACGTCAAATAAGACGAGGCCCATCGTAAAAGATTTAATGCATGTAGGCGTCTGTGTATAGGGGGTCGGTGTCGAGATGCTTACCACGATTGCGTGCGTTTAATAGGGCAATGGCTGCGAGTGCAAGCAGGGCGGCGCCCCCAGCCCCCAGTGCGCCCCCCGCCGCACCGCCCCATCCGTCCAGCACACTACCACCAGTAATCACCACCCCACTTGCTTCTGTTCAAAATAATATCAACTAGGGATATACTTTAGTTGCCGATAATAAATATGCCACATTGACCTTTGGTAATTTCGACTTCGTAGAGGTTCATCTTTGTCAGTACTTATGTGACATTTATTAGATTGTCACCACTGTTTAAGTTCGATAGTATGTTCGCGTCCAGATCAAAATGTATATTTAAAGTTGTTAAAACTGCCAACTTTAACAAGTACAACCCTATTTTTCTGAAGCCTAAAGACAGCGCTTTAAATTCTGGATTGTCTTTGGCCAAAAGTCGATGTGCAATGATATGTACTTGGAGATTTGTATCTTTTACTATGCTTTAAAGATACACAAATGCATAAAAATACTAAAAACTCTAATAGTAAATATTTGTATTATAGGTTGAAAAAATAATCATTGATTGTGGCTGCTATGTTAACTAGAGATATAGTAGTAATGTAATAAAAAAAAATATATAAATAAGAATGTAATATATAAAACTACTTACCAACAGTCGCTGTAGGCTTTGTATGTACAGTTCCGTTCAATTTTACTTCAATTCTACCACTGCTTCCATTGGTAAGTAGTTCATCGACAAATTTGTAAGCTTTATATGGGTTGAGTTCTACTACGTATACAGTACTGCCATCTGGCGTGACAGCGATATCATGAGGATTATGGAAGGCCGAGCCAGGGGCAAAAGTCTGGATCAATCTTCCTGAGGTGTACTCGATTACGTAGCCCCGAACAGGTATGCCCATGGAAGGACCATTCACTAAGAATAACCTACCACCTAAAGAAATTTAAGAAATTTTTAATTTAACATATTCCAAATGTTAGTAATTATATGAGCATCCTTATATATGCAACTGACCCTGTGCAGGAGTATAGGCCACACTGAAAATTCTAGGTCCTATCAGCCAATGCGAGTAGGAATGTATATAAGTGCCATTATCAGCTCGGAAGCAAGCCACTCTGCCTCTTTCCCTGTCTGCAGTACAGACAGCATTTTGATCTTCTGCTATTGTTAAAGCATGTGGAACATTGAATGTGAATGGAGTCTGGCCGAATTCTAGAAAACAGTTTTACACTATTAAAACATAAAATTAGCAATAAATTTATTTATTTTTAGCGCCAAAAACCAATAATTTATTTTGTTGAATTTTAAGAAAAAAACGTATTATTTGATAGTCCGATATCGAAGAAAACAAAAAACCCACAGAAAATATTCCTCGTTTTAATTTAATTCAACCATATTTCTTTAAAGTGTACAAACATATTATGAAAATAAAGAATTAACTTACGCCGTCCCCACTGAAGGATCTTTGTGCCGTCAGCTGCATACTTTATGATCCTAGTATTACAATAGCCATCTGAGACAAAGAAGTCTCCAGAAGAATGAACAGCCACAGCACTTGGTTTACAAAAGTGTTTATCATCATTGCCCGGTACAAATCTGTAGAGTCACAACAGCAAATATCAACAAGTGGCTTGTCATATATTAAATATATCTCATTTAATATATGTCACAAAATGTTCAGTATTTTTGCATATTATTACATTGCGATTTAAAATGCTTCTAGAGCATAAAGGATTAGATCTATGTGGTGAATCTAACAAATAAGAATTCAGCTTAGACTGCTCTTGAATCACTTGCACACAAGCACAAATGTGTATTTTAAAGCCAAGTCAAGACCATTATAAGCTGAACTCTTATTTATTATGATTATATATATGTGTGTGTGTGTGTGTGTGTGTGTGTGTGTCTAAGAAAGCTATAAACAACCTTTTAAAAAACCTTCATTATTTATGGCAATGCTAAAAATAAGTTACTAAGGCAGTTTAACAATTTTACCTTTTCCTTATATTTGATTATTGTAGTTGAAGGAAATAGTTAAGATTTCTAAACAGTTATAAATTATTTCTAGAATTTTTAAAAAACTTACTTTTCTCCAAGTGTAAGTGCAGGTTCTTTCTTTTGGTCTGTAGTGAATTTGAACACTTGGTGTAATGCCACATCTGTTACCCAAACATTTCCTGTACCATCCACTGTGATACCATGAGGCATGTAGAAACTGCAGAAGATAAATTTTAAATTGAAAAATATATTTAAACTTCACCACTAGTAAATAATATAGGTATTATATTCATAGATGATGTTAACGCTTGTATGCACTTTGGTACCAACTACACAGACAGAATGTATATTTTTGTAAAAAATACTTATTAATTTTTTTTCATATATCCTTGTCTTCAAGTTACACAAACCATTATAGTAATTCTTTGTAGTGTTTTTTAATTCATGTTTATTAAAGCTATAAAAAAAAGATAGTTAATGATTTTATTAGATTAATATCAAGACTACATATATATTTAAACTATTCTAACTATCTACTCACAGATTTTCACCCCACATATCCACCAGTTCTCCAGTCTCATTGAACACTAGGATTGTTGGTTGCGGTATGGGAAGTTCACCAATCCCCTGATATACATTCCTTTCAGTGAATGTGCTACTATCCCAGACATTCTTTGCTCTATGAAAAATCAGTATATGACCAACAGGGTCTATGGCTACACCAGACACTTGGCCCATTTCTACAGATAAATCTGGCCAATCTTTTATCCATTGTGGTGCTAGAACAAAAGCTTTATTTCATATATAAGAAACAAAACATCTGTATTGTATACTAATTTAATAAAACTGAAAAATTTGTTTGATTCATTGGCAAGCTAATCTTACTATTCTCAACAGAAAAAAGTACTGTATAACCCATTTATCACAGAAGGCCAGAGGGTACAACATCACCCTAATATTAATGAGAGCAGAAAATCAATGAAAAGCTTTCTTTGCATGCATTGAGTAAATGATTACAGTTACAAAATAATCGTGAACATGGTCTTTCTCATAAGTGGTGAAAAAAAAAATCATTTACAAGTATGTTAAAAACTTGGGTATATTTTTGAACAAATACCTCAAAATTACCAATATCGTACATACTACTACAAAATAAATTTGTCATCCATGCCTTAGGGATTTCCCTTACGTCACGAATTTCATGTGTACGCGTATGTAGCGCTATATAATATATATCAGATATAACTGCTGTTATAAATGTAAGGATAAATATATAATTTAATTAAAGAAGTATGACTTACAATGCACTAATTTCTCGAGTCCTGTATTTATTTTGGCATATTGTTGATTATCAAAATAATTCCTTGGGAAATATCCTTCTTCTGGATACTGGAAGAATTATATTTAAAATTTAAATAATTTTGTATATAACTAAATAAAATAATGTAAAGAGATAATACACACTCTACGAGAAGTAACAATATTCACAAGACATAATAAAAACGCTAGATTCACAAAACGAATTCCATAAAAACTCATGATATTATCTAAATCCTATAATAAATATAATAATAAATCACTGTGCAAGGGATTTAAATTTATCGTAATCACCAAACAACATAAAAACGAAATAAGGCATAGATAACAAATAATAATTAGGGTTGATGTAAAATAAATAAATAACTATCAATGATCAAGTAAAGATAGAAAATTTAAAATGACAGCTGACATTAAGCGCTGACGCAACGTGTAAAACCACAGAATGGTTATTATAAAGTAATTTTGTTAGCAGCGTTCGGAATCGTACGATAATTATCGTACACATACGATAATTTTGTGCCTACGTACGATGTACTATCGTACATAGGCACATTATTATCGTACATGCATATTATTATCGTACAACGTTGTAAGTGTATATCGATTTAGTGTAGATTGATTTTTATTTCACAACCCCTTCATATCCATTCATACCCAACTTGCATGGCAACAGTGAAATTTTGTCTATGTGAATTTTAAACTTGGCGCGTTTATTGAACTTAAAGTGGAAAGGGAATCAGTTTGAGTCTGTACCACGTGTAAAGTATTTGGGGTTCAATGTTCTGTTGATTTGACAGCGGTGGTCAGTGTTGTCAGATGGGGCTATCTCCCTTACCGAGCGGCGATATTATTTTATCCGCTGGCTACAGGTAGCCGATTAGGCTATTTTTTTTTCAGAAATATTTAATTAAAAAATCATTTTTATGCAGAAAAAAAAGAACTTTAACACCAACAATAAGTTTCAATAGTTTTTATGTATATAATACAGCATGGATTTTAAAACGTTCACTGTCTCGCAAAATAAGCTCACGAATTTATTTAAACTTTCCCGCCTTAACTACCTGTCCGCCATGGTGGGGCTATCTCGGGGCTACACGAGCGCTCTGGCGAGGCGGTTCGAGAAAAAAATATTCTGGTAACACAGCGCAGGTCCGTCGCAACACAAACTTGTAGATTGTATTGGGGAAAGTTCATCAATTTCTAATTCATAAGTAAAAAGCAATTATGAACGACCTCATAAACGTCTAGAAATAGGAATAAAATAGTAATTACTTATAATAAAAAATATACTCTATTTCTTTTTTTAATGAAATGTAAATTAATTTGGAAATTAATATATATGTAATTTGTTTCTGTCAACGATAGAGCATAAGTACGCTCAAAAAATTGGTGCCAAGTAAACGACAAGCGCGGGTGGTTCGGCGTCACAACCGCGACACGGCGGGGCAACTGTGTAGATTATAAACGATAGAATCAATACGAGATCTGTGATCGAATCACTCTTTAACGGCTGGCGATCGGGTCAAAATGATCCAATCAATCGCCATCTACCCAGATCTAACACTCACTCTGACCAATTTACCACCACACATGACACAACATAACTAGATACTTTCCCTTTATAGTTTATATGTTAACGTCTACGATTTTTTTAACTTAGGAACAAATTTATACAAACAATAAAAAACAATAGCATTCGTTTTCATTAAATGACGACGTTTTATTATTATAAGTTATCATAATAAATGATGTTGTAGCTTAGTAATAAGGTATTACATTAGTCTTGAGACATCTTCAGATTGTTTCCCAGTTAAAGAAGCAAATTGTATTAATTCAAGGTTTTTTAGATAATTTTATACACCTACTATAAACTTTTCAGTTTTGTACATTTCATAAGCGAACTCTTCATCATGTGTGGGGTCGTACTCTAAACCTGTGAAAAATTAAGTAAATTGTTACCATTTTATAATTAAATACTATATTCATATTATCTGTAAAAATAGCTCAATGTTATAGTTATTATCGATGTTTTAGTTTTTTATAATATGTTTATCTAGAAAATTTCTTACCTACATATTCTACTTCCAAATTAAAAACACCATTAATCCTATCACCGCATGCTATCCCAAAATGTGTTACTTTGTCTAGTCGCATTCTAGTTTGTTTATCCTGAAGTCTCCCTTTCGATCCTAGAACGAACTTCGAAAACGGAATCTGAAATCAATCAGAATAATGTTATTTCTCAATATATGATAACACCATTCTAAATAAATTAATTTAGTCATGAAGTATTTTGACCTAATTATGCAAAATATATTTATAGCTGAATATTAATTATTGGTATAACATATACTAATAGGTAAGTATATGGAAAGTCTAATAAACATATTTAACTTATATTAATTATAGTCTCGTTTTATAAATAATTCAATAAAAAAAATCATTAAAAATATACTAAATACCTTAGCAATTTGCCAGTAAGGTCCACCTCGAGTATATAGCACGTAGTGATAAATATCGTTCCATGTTATATCGTAATATCCTTCACATGAAATATTCAACAGGTACGATCTACCATCTCCTCTGATCTTTATAACTAAGGTGTTATATATGTTCCAATCAAATGTTGTATCGCGTTTGAAGGATTTCTATATAAAATACAGGTATAAAATGAAACCTAAAATATATTTTTACTCGAAAAATCTGTTAATTTTTTAATTCAAATAATGTACATAAATGCGGCACAATTTATAGAATGTTTGCCTATAAATTCCGTCTACATTTCAAAACTGCTAACCTGATTTTGGTAGGATTTAAAGCGGCAGATAGATAAGAAGTAACTTAGGCTAATTTTATTTTATCAATATCGTTAACATTCTCATGTATGCAAAAAATTACCGTGCGTGAAAACCCGTCACACTACTAGTCTCAAATATGATAAATAGTGCTACAATAATTTTGACGCTAATCTACGGAGTCTTTGAAAACAACGCGTCGCAACTTTTAATTATTGAATCAACTAGTTTTGTTGACATCCGGGTTTATAAATAAAATCAAGACTGTTGTACGATATACGTTAACACATTATAACTGGTATATAATGTAAAACATTTTGTGGTGTGTAATTGACACTAAACTATTCGTTAATTGAGTCAACGGGCAATCAATACAATTTTCACAAAACCGCCGTAATATTATAGTGTTAAATAATGTAATTAATTTTATTTGTCTGAGATGTCACCTAACATTAGAATCACTGCTTACCTGTCAATGACTCTTAAAAAGAAACAAATGTTTTCTTAACGAATATTTAAGAAATACATAAGTATTTATTATTCACAACAGTTGTGTAGGCTTTGAATTAATTTATAAAAAACAAGTTTGATTGTTTAGCTATGAAAATATAGTGGGCACGCCATAATGCTATAATTGCATTATTGAGTGCCCACTATATTTTCATCTGAATCTGTATTTGACACGTAAATAATCCAAACCAATTAGACGTTTATCATGTTTTATACTTACTCTTATTCTTTTAGACCTCATGGCACAATAGCCCGCCTTTTTTATGCGGCCATCTTTAGGAATTCGAGTATCTAGATAGCCATGAAAATGTGCTCGACCAGCTTGGCTCATTTCCAACTTACAATTACTGTAACCCTCATTATGGTCACTGTCACTTGTTGTTATAAACTTGTCCAAGACATCTGGCTTATTAAAACACCATATAAGATCAGTCTCACCTTTAAAAGAAATTTTAGACCACATATAAATCCTTGTTAAGAAATAACAGTTGCATAATACTAAATCTTGTAGATTTCTTTGTTACAAAGGGTTTGGAATAAATTGACATCATATTTTTTAAGAATATAAATTAGCTTTATAACAATTGTATTTAAAATGTTATAAAAATATAGACACCACTAAAGTATAGAAAAATTATAAATTTTCTTTCAAAAAACTATTAAATTGCATGGGAATATGGGTATAAATAAAAGTGATCATATTAATTCTATATAATTATATGTCAAAAAAGAAATGAAATTTAAATGCCATTTTCAATAAAATACAGACTAATAATACAATAAGTTTCAATTCAAAATTTAAAACCATATTAAATTTATCATTTCAATTCAATGGCTTATAAAATAGTTTCTAAAATTTACATTGAATCAATCCAAAGCACCATAGATACACATAAAAAAACACAAAATTACACCACAGCTGCCATTACTTAGTTTATTACAATTTTACATGTTAAAATTTTGAAAACAAAACTTAGTTAACTTAATGTAAAATCTCAAAACTTAATCTTGTTCCAAATTTGAGTTATGAAATATGAAAAGTATGTCATTAAAAGTAATTACTATATAATAAACTAGAAAACCATGACCACTTAACGAACTTCATTAATGAGCTGATCACATATTCTAGTTAATTCTTCATTATCTCTAGTTTTCTGAGCCAATGACTCCTGTAAAGATGAAATCATAATCTCATGTTTTTTTATAGTAGCATTCATTTTAGTTAATTCAACACTATGGCCTTTTTTCAAATTTTCCAATGTCTCATTAGCTTTCTGTAACTTATTTGATGTAATTTCTTTAAGATTATTGTACAAATCTTCATACTTTTTCATACCCATATCATACTCATCAATCTTTTTCTTAAAAACATCTTCTCTAGTTTTAGCTTCCAATACAACACTCTTACACTTTTCATATTTAGCTAAAAGATCATTAAAAGAAACCTCCATATTTGCTAGATGTTTTACAGCCTGATCCCTTTCTTTAGTTAATTTTTCCATAGTGTCAAGCAATTCTAATTTTTCTTGCTTTTGTTCTGCTATCAATGCAGATATTGTAGCTTCATATTCTTCCATAAGAATACATAATTTTTTGTTACTCAATTGTTTATTTTGTAATTGTTGGGTTAATTGATTTTCTCTGTCAAAAAAGTTATTCTTCTCATCAGTCAATTTTTTTAATTTAAGTATCATGTCTTCCTTATAGCGTGAGAAATGATGTTCTAAATCTTGTAATGAGGATCGGAGTTCTCTATTTTCTTTTCTCAGTTGTAATACTTCATGATCTTGATTTTGTAATATGGCTCTTAAAGATTGAAGTCTCTCATTTTCTTGGCCGCCATAGTTTATCTTCTTTGTTCTGGGACTCCTTGGAGCCGCTACTGGTGGAGTACTACCAGCAATGTTTATCAATTTATCAGTTGCAACCTGAGTAGCTGGTAGAATAGCAGATACACTCCTCATGAGTAATGGAGTTGACTTTGTTCGATCAGTAATTACTTTTGCTGATTCAGAGCACACTACTGGTGTGACCATTTGCATAGGTCTATCTTTTCCATTCTTATTATCTAAACAGGTTAAATATGATGAATTATCTGGTCGTACCAGTGGATTATCTGTCGAAATAGATGTTGTACTACTTGTCTCATATCCAACATCACACTCTAATGAATCTGCTTGAATTTCAGATTCAGAGCGTTCAACCAACTGTTTCTTAGCATACAGAGGATCAAATTTAACAAAAAGGCTTTCCTTCCCCCTATCAATGAAATTGTGATTACGGCTTGATTCACTGCACATAGCTAGAAAATCTAAACTGTTTGCATCAATTGAGACATTTTCATCGCGGCTGGGAATTTCTTGCATGGTCACATCACATATACTATCGAAATCTGTACCAGTCAGATAATCATTTGTTATGTCAACTTGATCTATTAAAAGTTCATCCGATTTTTTAGGTGAAAGAGTCATCAAGTCACCCATGGACGAAACAGGGGTGATGAAACTATCGTCGGAAGCGACCGTACTTGTCCTTGAAGATGCCATATCTATTTCTAAGCTATTTTCAGGTCTTACGTCCTGGAATATATATCGTATTTTTTTTACAATTGTTTCGAAAGTACTATTATTACCATGAAACGTTGGTGATTCAAATTGTTTTGATGTTGAAAACATTCGTGTATTTCTCTAGTCGCTGTATTAACATACGGTCAAACCAAGTCCTCCTTTTTAAAATTCTTCCATAAATATTAGTAAATCCGTAACTTTACATTCCACGGCCACCATAACGGACATTTTATTTTGAATAAGTAAACTGAAGTTGAAACGTCAAAGAAATACGGTATGCTACAGAATGAGATCGGATAACAAATAAAAAATCGGTATATTATACAATAAAAATTGTGAATTTTTTAAATTGATTTAAAGTTAATACTTTAAATCAATATATTTTATGATATATAAGATGTAATTTATAATACTGTTAAAGTCATATATTTAAGTGGAATAAAAATAAATGCAACAGAACGGTGACGATAAAAATTAAAACTAAATTACACACACACAGCTTTACTTGCATATATTAATTAGACTAAATGCAATATTTTTTTTGTATCATTCTACGAAACCGGTTACGATTTCAGTAGAAAACATAACTTAGCGTTAAAATGCTTAAAAATCGGTAGATCACAACCACCAACAAAATTTTCCACAGAGCACCTTCTAGTTTATGTTAAGTGTAGTTATTTAGGCATGTTAACTTGTTAGTGTCACCCCGCTTACCCATGACACAGACAAATGTCAATAAGACTAAGTCAAAAATGAAATCGTTTGTTGGGCTGTATATTGTTGTATTTTATATATGTACATAACTATTAACTATTTCCAAACTTTAAAATTTTAATTATCATAGCATCAGAAATATTTTATTAATAATTATTACCACATATCAAGATGCCAATAAAAGTTTATATATCCTCCCTCCCACCCAAAAAAAGATGCTCATAAAGATATCATCTCAATTACATATACTAAATTTATCACAATTCCCAATTAGTTGAAAAGGTTAGGCTTGACTGTATAAAGATAAAAATCACTATTGCATTTATATTATAAAATAGGATATATCTATAAATAGTTTATTTGATAAAATAGTAAAATTTTTTGCTTGATATATCTAAAACCCAGATATATTTTGAACTTATTAATAGTCTAAGATTTTGTTCTTTTTCTTGAAGTAATCTCGCTTGTTGAAAACATGTGTTTCTTTTCTTACACTAAAGAATATAAATACTTTGAGAATAAATGGATATTAATTTTACAGGCTATGGCTGGCAAGTAACTATAATAATTAGGGAAAGAAGTGTTAGATAAATACGAATTAAAACATCACTACCTACTTTTGAATATTTTGATAAAACACATTTCTTACCATATCATTTTCTAAGTTAATTTATAATCAATAACAATATTAAGATATCTAAATATTTATACCTTTTATCAAAATAAAAAAATAATGTTTCTAATTTGTTTACCTGTTTTTAATGGCCCTTAAAAAGTGTTTCAATAAAATAACCTTACCAGGTCTTGCAATAAGAAGAGGATCTGATGTAAAGTATTCTTTAACTTCTTTTCCAAATAATTTTATTTCATATCTAAGTTCTTTAAATCCATTTCTCACATGTTGTAAATATGTCATGTTATCTTTTGTATTATAACCACCTTTTCTATCTTTTTCCCAAAACAGCAACCGTTCTGAACATTTTTTAACAATTCCATAATTTTGTAAAAGTAAACGAGTGTCTAATGTTCGGCTTAACACAGAAAATTGCCGGATATTCAGCATAACCTTACACTGACAAGTTCTGTAGAATGCCATAGTCTAACTCACTGAAACTACTGAAAAACTGAAAGTGATTTGCTATCACGTAGCGCTCAAATTATGTTACCAAACCATAATCATTAATCACTAATATTCTCGGTACTATATAATTATTTAATAATAGTGTATTTTAATAGCTGTTTATCTTTTTACTATAATATATCTTCATTCATACAATCATCGAAATAGTTCATTCAATACAATTGATAATATATGAACTATAGACCAGACTAGCTAGTGAAGGCATATTTATCTATAAATATTCCAGAGTACAGAGTACAGATCAATGAATTACAATCTCTGTAAGGACGTAGAAGGTTACGAACTTACTGTTTCAGTTTTAACTTTCGGTTCTATTTGTTGTAGTGATCGTTTTATTTCTTCAAATTATATACGTACAAAAAATTGCCGCTATATCAACGACAAGCACGGCTGACGACAAAAACGATCGAATCAATACGAGACATGTGATCGAATCTCTCTTTAATGGTTGGTGATCGGATCAAAATGATCCAATCAATCGCGATCGACCCAGGTCTACTTCAAATTGTGTCACAAAGAGCAGCTGTTACTCTTGCCACGTACATGCGATCAGTTTTCCGGATCGAATTTATTTACAGTAGTTTTTATAAGATAATGTATATCACATTCGGAATTTTTATCGTTGTATAGACTAATATTTTCTCCAATATGGGTATGGAAAAACATTACAGGGTAAATACGATAAATATATTTTTAAAATAAAGTCGTATAAAATTTATATTAAACAGGTTTTAACATATTTTTTTATCATAGGATGAAGAACTTTCAGAGTATCTCTATCCTCCAGAAATATTGCAAAAATTGGATTTTAACAAGAGCCCAGCTATATTCAAGCCCATGATTAGTGCAGCACATCCAGGAGAGGATTGGATGGTAGTCAGACCACTCCAACGATCAGACTACGATAAAGGATTTTTACAGTTGCTTAGCCAGTTAACAAGCACAGGAAATATATCAAAAAAGCAATTTGATGGTATGTATCTAAAATTAAAACAGCCACTTAGATTTGAATTAAGAGATTTTAAATGAGTTTTTATAGCAAAGGATATTTGAATGACAATATTTTCCTAACTAGAAAGTTCAATGAAACTGGCAAACATAAAGTAAAAGTGTTAGTTTGATTAGAAAATATATTATTTTGCACTTGCTTAAATCACTTGAATTATTTAATTTGTAATATTTAATTTTTATTTATATAAGAAAACCAGACTAACATATTGAACATATATATTGTTTGAAGCCAATTGACATTCAAGAGTAGTATGACCTTGCCACACCTACTTGTAATTTACAGCCACATTCCAGTATTGTTTGGTTAATTGTAAATGATATCTTTAATAGGATCTATATACTATAATTTCTGAAAAGTTCAATCAAAAATTTTGAATAAGATTTTATATGAAATTAACTTGTAACAGTTATTTATAAGTGTAACATTTTAATAGCTATTGATATCTAATTACAATTTATTTCAGAAAGATTTACTCAAATGAAGGCATCTGGTGGATATTATGTTACAGTTATAGAAGATAAGAGGCTTTCAAAAATTATTGGTGCAGCCACACTCACTGTTGAACAGAAATTCATTCATAACTGCTCATTGGTATTAGCAATCATTGATTATTTCTAGAATATTATGACAAGCAACTTTTAAAAATAGAATTAGGTCTAACTGCACAGTATAAAGTAAAAATTTAGTTGTGTTTTATTTCAACAGAGGGGTCGTCTAGAAGATGTAGTTGTGAATGACACTTATAGAGGAAAGCAACTGGGAAAGCTGTAAGTATAACTAAAAGAGTTTGTTTATTCTAAGGGTCTATAATTATATGTAATTGTTAGACAAAAGCTAAAAGAATGTTTCCGATACCTATATTCATTGTATTGATATTTTTGGTCTATAGCTTTATTTCTCCATGGTAATTCAGGTTTTATTTAAAAAGTGTTTGCTTTTAAGAAGACTTATTAAACTTTTTATTTTTAGAATTGTTGTGACTGTATCTCTATTGGCTAATGAACTCGGCTGCTACAAAATGTCATTAGACTGCAAAGACAAACTTATCAAGTTTTATGAAAGCCTTGGCTACAAATTGGAGGCTGGCAATTCTAATGCTATGAACATGCGGTGAGACAGTATAATTTTATAACATGTTTTGAATCTTCATATCAGAGTATTTAAAAAAAGTTGGTGATCCAAGTACTATACACTACTATACACAGCTTCCTTTCATTTTCATGTATCTAAATTTTGTTCATTGTAAATTTAATAACCTTCACTAGTAGTATATAAAATATTAGAGTACATATCTTAGAATTTATTTTATTGAATACATTTTCAATTATTTATTTTCTTTTAAATTATACGACATTTTAATATTATTTTCAGGTTCGATGAGCCATCCTGACAATTAGCCGCTGGGACATCCGACTTGCGCTCTAAACTGTAAATTTGCAACAACATCTACCTCGGACTTCGCAACAACACATGTATGTTAATAAAACATATAACATATGGCATTACAAAATATTAATATTAAGACAACAGTTACTCTAGACAATTGTTAAGGGAACAGGTTTCTAGAGTGAACACCTCTATAATTAATGAAATGATAAGGTGACAATCTCCATTATATTCCTGTCGAATTTAATATATCATCTTGTATAGTTAATTCGCTATATCATAACTGAAGAGAATTTTGATGTCACTGCAATTCCTATGATAAACTAATAAAGAAAAAATCAGTATTGAGTTTGTTGTGATTTCTGTTTAGTTGTTTTTGTGAGTACAGTAGCAGGGTCAATTCTTTTATCCATCAAAAATTTTGTTTCACATCTTATGTATATTCTGAATGTGAACATTATAGTTGATGGGGTAATTAATTGATTTTGGATGCCTCAGCACGTAATGTTAATTTAGTCACTAAGAAAATTTTTGTTGCTCAATTATTGTTTGCAATTACACTTTGTACATCACTGTCTTTAAAGCTTTGCTTTTTGTGTTTTTCTGTGTACTTACTTATATTAATTAAGAGCCTTATTCCTGCTAACATTCCTTTTATTAAATGCATCGCTTATATTTGCGTTTCATTTACCATTTGTCTGACAAAAACACATTAATTTTTAAATTATTTATTTACAAGAAATGTAAATACCAACAGATGCGATTATACATATACGTTTACAAAACATTACAATAGCATTCACATAAGTAAGATAGTATATAATGTTCTTTAGAACATCCAAAGTATACTATTCAAAATTTCAATCACACAAACACCGATTAATTAAAAGGGTTACAACAAATCTTGTCATAAAAGACAATACTATAAGAAGTATTAAAATAATTGTCATTTAGAATATTTTATGGGTTTTAGAGATTAAATTAATTGGATGATGCACATCTATCTGCTGTTTCAGACAAGCTTTTATGTTCTCTACTATGTTTTGGGTGTGTTTTATAATATTGTAATATAGGGGAATTACGATCAGAATCAATGATAGACAATAAAAGACCTCTTAAGAGATTTTTTATCTCTTTCCTTAATCCCTATTAAAAGTAGAAATCAAAGTAAAATTCACTTTGGAATTATCGTCATAAATATAATTGTAATTTCATAATAATGCATTTCAGATTTTATCGGTGGACGGCTCCAAACGCCTCGATATAGAAGAGATACTTAATGTATAGAAAGAGATTTTTTTAATATCCATAGAACTATAGAAGCTTTACATCACATTATACGACTAAATTTAGAAAATACTAATTTTTCAAATAAAAGAAAACTATCATCCGACTTCGTCACTAATCTATCTACAAGAATTTCTATTTTTCTTGAAAAATTTCTTATCGTCATTTATATTTTGTTGCAACAAGTAATTAGCATATGTTCTAAATAACCCTGTATAGATAAATAAGGAAAAATTAAAGTTTGATACAAGTTATATCGTCTGCTTACTAGTATAAACAAATATTTTTTTATGGATTTATAATTCTTGACTGTAATTATTTGTAAAACAAAAAAAATGACGATCTTAGACGATTTAGTTTGCGATGATGAAAAAATTAAATACATTTAGATAAAACAGGAAAGTATGATTATAAAAGCGATTAATTTACCCAAAGTGGCAGGAACTACATTTGCAAATTCATAGCAGTACGCAGACGATACGCTATTAAGTCCATTTATTTACAATGTAATTATTTATTATTATCAAATTAATAATAGAGGCAATATAATATACATTTAAAAAGCGTTTAGCTTCCAGAGACTGCTATTTACTAGGAAAAATACCCAATATTAAGAACTATTTGTTTAAAGTCTTATTACGGATTTCCCGCCGAGACTATATTATACGTCCTGGTTAAAAAGGTAAGTATTACATTATTTGCCATATTGGCGTCTAATCTCACTTGAGCGCCTTAAGTTCGGTGCTTTAGTTTACAAACTTGTTCCCTAATTACCGTCAGACATATGGTTCGGTTCGCTTTGAATATTTCGATACTATAATGATGTGATACGTTGAACGAGTATTTAAATCAATCTTTAAAAAATCTACAAAATAGATGATATAAATATGTATTTTACAAACTTAATAGAAGCAAATTATAAGCAGTTTAACTTTGCTGATTTTTTTGGTTTTTAGAAAAGTTGCTAATTTTGGAATGATACAAAGTAATGCATTGTCTTAAATGTATTCATTTGTATGTTTTTCTAATAAATTTAAAAGCTAAATACGCATTACATTAACATATATTTTTTGTCCACTAGAGTAGTTGCGAAACCATTCCAAGTTCAGGGTATCATAACCATCTAATCGAAAACTGTTTCATGACGAAGACGAGTATACCTAGATAGTAGCTACCTATATCATTCCAATTCAGTCCGACAATTAAAGTAATTTATTGAAAATTTAAGAGCCTAAAATAATTTTTTGTAGGTTTTTAATTTTATTAAGATTCATACATACTATATCATAGCAGTACAATCATATTTTAAAATTTTTGAAAAAGCGAGTATCGAAAAATAAAAAAAATATATGCGAATAATATATAAATAATTTTCGTTTAATCTGTGGTCAATTAATTATAACAATACAAAAATGCATAATTATTTGTAAACATATTTTATATTAATTTAAAAGTAAAATATAAGTTAGGTATTCAATACTACTACTCTATTAGTTCATTCACTTTAGTAAAAACGTCGCAATGCCAGGTTTAGATACTTTTTTTAAATACTTTTCTAAAGTTGCAAGTAAACATCAGTTATTAGGGGTATAACGAGAAATAATAATAATCGCGTCGTAATCTGTCGGGAATATTCACAATGGCTCGGAGATTGATGGGAACTCCGAAAACCTTTTACTGTTAGAAACTGCCATATAATAATTATTTGAGTTTGGCCAATCAGCAGTTCAGTTAACGATATGGCTCGGAACCGGATACGCAACTACTTATATCTTGCCACCAATCAGACCCTTTTAAAGATGTATGAAATGAAATTCGGTATAATAATAAATGTACTGTAACCTCGTATTAAATTTTAAAATTTGTATAGAAGCAACAATATGGTGGTTGAAATCATTTTGCTAGAGTATGCTAACTATTTTTGAATGTTTCACTTTTTGTATTTTATGGAGTGGTGTGAGATATGTAAAAAGTGGCTTATCCTAGGCTAAGCGTATAGCATAAGTTCCCGACTTTTATTGGTGTATTGCCCTATTTACAAATGAAAAATCGTTCCAACGCCTCACATTAGAGTTTAGACAGTATAGGTCATTTTACTAATTTTATATTATATAATAATAAACCAGTATTCAGTTGCGGATTCAGCCAGTACGGGGCCTATAGAAATTTTATTAAAGGAGCAATGTTCTATGATTTAGGTTATGAAACAGTGGTGCGCGGGGCCCACTAAAGAGCAGGGCCGGTAGCAGTTGCTACTCTGGCTACCAGGCTAATCCGATACTGATAATATTAAAAATAAATTCTTAACCCAGTAGGGGGAAGGTTGCAGTACTGCCAGTTGGGAACCTATGGTCTATGATTTTTAATAGATTACAGCACCTAATGATGTTCTTGTCATTCCCTGTTGCCTTTACTTTCCGGAGACCATTGTTTCAACTTTACCTCAAATTTCAGTCCATTCACTAATATGGTTGCGTAGAGCTTCGCATCTAGCGTAAGTGTTGCACAATATCACTGTTAGTTTACACATCACTGAGCTCACTGTCGTCAGACAACGCCGGTAGCTAGAAAGACGTTGGGGCAGATATTTTCGTACCCAGTTTCATGGGTCCCTGACCGCGAGCGTTCCGACGAGCTTCCATCTCACGTTGACGCTGAAGCTTTCTCTCTTCACGTTTGCGACGCATTTCATCCATTTTTGAGGCATTATTTTCTATATCAAAAGTTAATGCAATATTAATAATCTAGCCATTTGTAGTGATAAGACTGAAAAGGAATATTTTACGAGCAAGAGTTTCCAAAGACAATTAAAACTACACTAGCTTGTTTTTTGATATATATGATAGAAATCTGAATGCTTGGAAAAGGAAGGTAAGGTAGTGATAAGGATTGAATTTATTACGAAATCAATTTATTGTACTATTTGGTGTTCAAGAATGTGTTTCATAATAACATATTTAAAACATAATATGTTATGATGTCAATAATATCATCATTATTCCTGATGTTTTCCTTACTAGTTATATAATATAATTTGGCATTTTGAGCTATATTCACTGACCCGTTGAAGAGAAGAGAAGAACTAAAAGGAAAATCTAAGCTTTAAGAAATTCCTCACCATCAGCGTTTTCCTCGATTGGTTCAAACTCTCCGTCTTCCCACCCACCAAGAGAGTCATTACTGTTCTGATGTGCAGCCGGCTTATGCTCTAGCCGCGACGTGTTACGCACGAATGTCGCATTGGCGCTATTAACCGGCTGAGTCCACTCCGAGTTGTTCCAGGTTTCTGAAGGACTTGCTAATTCTGCTTCGGCGGCCTGAGGATTATATATCCATCATATTATAAAAAGAAAACATAAAACCAGCTATAACTCTACAAGTACTTAACTGTGACTCAAGAAGGTCTATTAAGTACACACTCGATAAGAGAAACCAAAATCTATATCAAATTGATTAGATTTATGAGGTATGATGGTAAAAATAAATTCACTTATGTTAAAGTTGTATAAGTTAGTTTTTGTTATGAATAAGGTAGAGTGCTCGTGGTGGTACTAATACCACTCAAGCAGGACAAAAGCTAAAACCTGTATGCGAGTTGACGACTGAAAAATAGAGCTAACATAATGTTATTGTACTAACAGGTTGTTCCTGTAGTTCGCCCCACTCTTCATTGTCCCAGTCGTCTTCGCAGAGCGCGGCCAGTCCGCCAGCCCCCTGAGCGCTGCTCGCCCCTGACTTACCACTTCCGCCTGTTGTTGCTGTAAATGCCAATAATACTACCGTTTAAAATAAAAGACGCATATATCATGTTGGTGTTGTAAATAGACAGAACTTATGTTATAGTTTTATGTGAACGAAAGACAAAATAAAATATAGTTACCGGTTATACCAACACAGTATTGTATGTATGTTTTAGGATTGTCTTATTATAACTTGAAACTGCAGTCAAAGTTGTATCCATAAATTTGGTTGTATTAAAACCGCTGTTTGTATGCTAATGTATTCCTTTATGAAACTGACCAGCGCTGGAATCGATCTCGCCCCATGCGGTCATGTCCCAGTGTTCTGGATCGTAATCGGAGGCGGATTCGCTGTGCTCTAATGATGTCATCGATGTTACAGACGATGTCGTCGTCGACATGCTGCTCGAAGATGGTTGCTCTGGAAATTGTAGGCTAACTTGTCTTTACTCAAGTATGAGTATATATAATCACGTAAATAATTTCAAAATTATACTATATAAACTAAATATATCATTATGATTAAAAAAATACTATATTGATACTAATTGGCAAAAGAAAAAAAATCTATAAAATCTACCGAAATCACGTGAAACCGTATTAACTAATTAGTGTTGAAGTAGGAAGTAGCAGGTAGCTTTTATTACCTAGTGACCCTGGCTTGGAGAGAGTCGATTTGATGGGGTGTTGTACTTTAGCGGTGTCAGAGTGTGAACGGTAGAACTTAGCGGTGACTGCAGTGACTGCCCAGCCTGCCCACGTCGCCGCCGCGTTGCTCAATGAGGGTGTTGCAGTATTAACGTCCGCTTCTGCAAATAAAATCAAGTCAAATTTATATTTTGAAATGAATTAGAACTGACTTTTTGAGTCAGATTAATAAATTATGTTAAAGTTGACATTTATTTACCTTAAAAAATATCATATGAAATACTAGAAACTAAACAAGAAAAGTACTTAATAGATACCAAGCAAGTTGTAAATATACACTATTATTAAATAGAAATACATAAATAATAAATTTGTTTTACACTTACCCATTCCCTCTTTTAGACTTGGATCTTCTGACACTTTTTCTAGTTTACCAAGAAAACCTTTAATAGTTCTGAAGGCAGCATCCCGCACCTTTAAAAAAGAAGTTAACCAAAATATAATTAGTAAATTAAAAATAATTATTGAAATATATGTCGTTGACAGTTAAGTTGAAGTTCACTAAATGGCAGCAGAGTTTATTGACATCATCATTATTCAATGATATGCCGTCTTCCTATTTATAATTTCAAGCTCAAATTATTACTTTTTTGTCTTATTCGAGGACCGGATTAATCAGTTATCACTATTTGCTAAACAATCCAAAAACTCCCTCGCTGGACAAGCCTACCTGTTTCTCAGGGTCTGCGGTAAGTGGACATAGCGCTGGCAGTACTCTGTTTGCAACTTCAGACAGCAGGAAGTATTGCTGCGTTGCGGCAAGTGCAAGCACGCCCGCTTGTCGCGCGGGCGGGAACGAGTCTCGGGTAGCCCGCACGAATGCGGAAACTAGCACTTTTTGACGTATTTGTGGATGTAAGTGAGCCGATATCTTACCTAGACATACAGTTGTGTTCGTTCTGGAAATATATTATTATATGCATAAACTATAAACTAAGGCACTGAAAATATCTGATGTCGACAAAATTATTTTTAGTCTTGATTTTAAACTATTTATCATACCTAATTCCTCCTTGGTCATCTTTGGATTGTAATCTAGCAAAATGGCGCAAAACTTCCACATTTAAATTGTTGTAATTTAACTTTGATGCTAGATGTACTATAGATTTAACAGTTTGTTCACGTATAACAGCATTCGTATCCAGAAAACCATGAATGACTTGAGGGAATATTTGGTCATTAACCTGTAAAGATAATAATAATAATAGTGGAGAAGCAAGGGCGATTCTATCAGGCTCTAACGGAACCAGCTCACCTCAGTGAACTGGCTACAATTCGGTGATCTCTTTGAGGAAACTGAAGGGTTTGTCTGTGCAATTGTTGACGAAGTCATTATGATGATGAACAACTATCGAAAATATATTCTGAAGGATGGGACGATCTACATTTGTCGAGCATGTCGTCGACGTGGTGAATCCCTCATAAATATTATCTCTGGTTGTTCTCATCTAGCCAATGGTGAGTATTTGTATAGACAATCTTGTAGCCAAAATTATTTACCAGCAACTTGCTATTCAATACGATCTTGTAGATTACAAGGTGCCGTACTGTAAGTACATACCGGTGCCAATTCTCGAAAATGGCCGTGCGACGTTCTATTGGGATCGATCTGTCATTACGGACAGACTTATTGTTGCCAAAAGACCTGATATCGTATTGACAGATCGATTGAAATGCCAGGCAGTGCTCATCGACATCACCATCCCGCATGACGAGAACCTCGTGAAGGCAGAGAAGTAAATACTTGCATTTGGCTCACGAGATAACCGCTTTGTGGGATGTGGATTCGACGATTGGTGACCTTATAGTCGTTAGCGTGAACGGTCTCATAGCCAATAGTCTTGACCAACATCTAAAGAGTCTCTCACTAGACAGTTGGATCAAGGGACAGATGGAAAAGGCAGTACTCTTGTATAGAGCATGTATTGTCAGATAGTTTCTTTTTCTGCGGCCCTAACCATGGGTAGCTTGAGCCAAGCTTCGCTGCTGCTTTTTATACTATTTTTATTTTTATATTTTACTTTTATATCCATTTTATAAAAAACCTAATTGAGAAATTAGGATACACTTTAGGAAATTGAAAATATGAGAGAATAATAATAGAGAAACATACACTTTTCTGCCAAATGTCATAACACACAGTTTTATATGATTCTTATGAATATTTATGCTTATTTACACAAGTCAACATTACATATTATCTGCAATAACTTAAAACACAGTCACTTTGATTCTATTTCTTTAGAAATTTGATGTCTTGTTGTATATTAATATTAGATATAGGATTCAAAACAAATAAATTAACAATATACACATAATATATAACTCACAGTAGAATTCTGAAGATGCATAATAAACTGATCAAGTTGCTGTAGTAATCTTGATCTTGTGGTTCTATCATTAGATCCAAATAGTTTTACAACACATGGTACTATTTGTTTTTGGTATTCAGAGTCCTCTAATAATTTACCTAGCTGCAAAACAATAAATTACATTCTTATGTAACATAAAGATGTTATTTAGGTATAAAAAAGACATTTCTGCACTACATATAAAATATGTTTTAATTAAAAACTGTGATTTTTTTGTAAATTAATCAATTTAAATTTAAGCTATTAAATTAAAACTTTAAAATAGCCATTTCGAATCAGATAATCAGTTTATAAATTAAAATAGTATGGTACTCTTATAACATTTTATAGTAAATTTGATGATTTACATGAAATTTCATACCTGTATGAAGTCAAATATTTCGAAATATTAGCTATAATACCTTAAACATAGGTGCCAGTACAGCTGATCCGGCATCACCATAATGGAATGCCGTCAACAACTGGGGCAATATCTTATGTATGCACACCGCCTCAGGAAAGCTGTCTAAGTGACTCCCCAATGTGGAGAAAAACTTTCCTTTTTCAGCTTTATCTTTAATTTGGATTTCTTCTAAGAATAACATTGTATCTATCAAGTCATTCTTGAAATAGCCACCAATTTTGCGACATCTAAAACAATTAAACAAGTTGGTATATAATTTTAACATTTTGTGGTAATCAATTCTTAATTGAATTTAATAAAGTACGAAATAAATTTCATATTACTACAAACCTTGTTATGATGTCAGCAGGATTTGGCCGTGATGCTGGATTTGCACTTACTAATTCACAGTATAAAGTGCATAGCTGTTTAGGTATCTTGTCAACTGTTTTAAGAGAAGGTTGATTCTTTAGTGGGCCATTATAAGCTTCCCATATAAGGCAACCTAGTCCCCACATGTCAGACGAACTGTTGATATAACAATTTTTTTTATAATATATAATTTAACCCACAGCCTTAATTGCCTAGAATATTATTTTAGGAAAAAATGTGGAATTAACTAGCCCAGTGAATTTGATATGTATAGTTATAATAAGTTAAATGGTCTAAAATGGGTTGGTCAATAACAATTAAATGCATGACATAATTTATACAGCACCAATTTGACTATTTGACACTGTTTATATCAATTGTTATTAAAACTCTTAAATTGCTGGCCAAATTCTTATCAGCTTCAATGTATGGGAAATGGTAAAACATTAAATTCTAGTGATATTAAGGTCATATTAATTTAGGCAAATGAAGTACCAAGTATCGTTATTGGTGATTAAAGTTGCTCACATTGTTTCGATTGCTAAAATTTTATGATTAAAAAAGTGTATCTAAAATAAAAATTTAACGAGAGTGAAACTTGATTTACCATTTAGTTGTAGATTTTATTTTAGTGGGATCTTTTTTTTCTGGTGGGTCATAGATTTCAAGAGCTGGGAGGATTTTGATTGGTATGACATTGGTACCTTCTTGCCCATGACTAGTTATAAATTCAAAACCTCCCAACTTCCATTCTTCAGCTGCAGTCACAAAAACAGAATACAAACAAACATTATTGTGTTTTATATTACCATCATTATTGAAGAATGACAATGCCCTCTGAAATAAGAAACATTATTTAAAAATATATGAATCTCACATGTATATATTAGTAACAAGTTACAGGGAATTTATTTGAATGTAAGCTTTGTTAGAGACATGGATAAGTTTTTTTAGAATACAATATAATACAGGAATATTAAACTTACAGTAATTTGAAATATTCCCCATGCCAAAAATAATTCACGTTGTTGTCCTTCTAATGTCATGCCTTCTTTATGTTTACCTAAAGGTTTTACATATTCTGTAGCAACATATAAGAATTTTTCAGTTTCACAGCTATCTAAATAATGTAAAAGGCTGGGATGCCTTATAGTCTTTAAACGTTTCAAAGAGGCCTTAGCTATGTCAAAAAGTGTTTCAGAGTTTTTTTGAACATCAAACAAGAATATGGACACCTCATCTTGAGTTCCTCTTTTCTTTCCTTTATGCAAAGTCCAAACACTTTTGTCTTCAAGACCAGCCACAGGATCTCCTATTTCATATGGGAAATCCTTAGTGGGATCACGAGAGAAAAATGACCACATATTGCTAGATTTAATGAAACATAAATTACTAAGATGGATACTTATTTATAAATCATGGGCATTTTCTATAAATATCGTTGCAATTATGTATTTCTTATTATACCGTATACACTGAAAAGTTTAAAATAAATGCTTTATAAAACAATATAACAAAACATTTGCAATATCAGAATATCGTTCATGAATCACAAATCAACTTCCAATGTTTTAAGGCATCAAAATTTCATGAACACTGACCAAGAGCTGGCAATTGTCAAATCGACATTTGACACATAATAGATACAGTAAAAATATTAAGTAAACGATGAATTTTTGTTGAAAAAAATTAATGATAAAAGAGACATTAAATAAAATTAATAATTATCGAAACTAAAAAATCGTAAAAACTATTTACTAATCTACAAAATGACTCTATACTCTAGTAAAAACGATTAAAAATTTAATTAATTTAAACTGAATAAGACCATTCTTGTAACTGGGTGTGATATATTTTTAAGAATTTCTCTTACATTAGAAATAACTGCCTAGTTATTTTCTTTAAAAAATAAAGCCGTATTAATTTTTATTAACCTGCGGTTATTTAGTAGTTCAAAGAGATACTGTCTAACTTCTTAGTCGGTTCTGTCATAATCATCTGCTTGTTGGTATTTGTTAGAGGTATTTTCTATATTAAAGGTTATGTTGATGAATTTTTAGTAAATTATAAATATCCGATATGTCCAAATCAGTAGCTCGGTTAAAGTCTATGAAAAAAGTTGCTGATAAAATAGACCATTCATCAAAATTACGAACTAACGTACCTGCTGGAATGGCTGCCGCAGGTCCACCCCTGGGACCTATGCTGGGACAAGTGAGCTGATTGATTTTAAATGATTGATATAGAAAGATGAAAGTTTAAGTTCTGATGAAGTAATTTGATTTTTAGCGTAATATCAACATAGCAGCATTCTGTAAAGATTTCAATGAACGTACAGCCAACATAAAACCTGGTATCCCATTACCTGTTCGGGTTAAAGTAAATCCTGATAGATCTTATCAACTTGTCATACATCAACCACCTTCATCTTATTTTTTGAAACAAGCTGCAGGAACTAACCGTGGTGCTATGGAACCAGGTAGGAAGTGAGAACCATACTTTTACATTGATTTTTCAAATTACTTATTTTAGTAATTGCCGTGGAGACTACTTTTGTTTCATAAGTAGAAGGTAGGAATAGTATCACCTCAATGGATACTTGTAGAATTTGTTGAACCAAGTAAATGATGATAATGTTTCCTTAATATTTTTTCATTTTAGTAAAGGAGATGTGTGGAAAAATAACAATTAAGCATATTTATGAAATAGCTAAAATTAAGTCCCAAGATCCACCACTTGAATGGAGATCTTTGAAAGAAATATGTGTAATGCTGCTGTCCCAGGCGAGAACTTGTGGCATTGAAGTTGTTAGGGAGTTGGATCCTAAAGTAAGTAAATTTTTGAAAAGGTATATTGTTCAATGTATTTATTGCTGATATTTCTCTTCTATTAATTTGCTTTAAATAAATTTACAACATGACAATAAATGTAACATTGTGATAGCTGATTGAGAAGCAATTATATTCATTAGATATAAACAAAATTTGTTTTATAGGAGTATGGTGAATATTTAAATGAAAGGAAAGCAATAGTTGAAGATCAAAAGAAACAATTGCAGGAAAAACGTGAAGCCAAAATGTTAAGAACAGCTTAAATCAACTGTAGTTTTAGGCAAAATAGGTGTAAATAAATTTAGTTAGTACTTGAAATGGCTTTTTAAGTTATTAATCCTATTTCATGTTAACTTTTGTATTGAAACAATTGGTGATATATAGATTCTTTAATCTTACCTAATATTAGAATTAATAATATTGAAATTAAAGTAGCCTATGTTAACCACTATAAATTCTGGTATAGCCAGTGCAAGTCCCATCAAAATGGGTCCAGTCATATCAGAGATCAACCAAAACAAACAAGTCTTAAGATTTCATGAACTCCTTTTATAAGTGGTACTATTTATTATTTCCTATTTATTTTGAACAAAATGTCTGTCTAGTTCATAGAAATATATGGTAACAGTGCAGTATACCTAAAATCTATGAAAAAATGCATCTATATGTGTACAAATTATTAATATGCTTACTTCTAACTTTCAACCAAAAACACTGTATTTTTTGTAGGTTCAAAATAAAACAATGGTATAAGAAAATAAACTGTAATAGACCATTTTACAACACTGTCCAAGGTAACTAGGTTTTAAGTTGAGGTACAAAAACTATTCACAGATTTTTCAGATAGTAATTTCCACATTTTGCTGTAACAATCAGCCTCATCACTTCTTAAGCCTCCACCTTTTAGCCATATAACACACAAAAATATAAAACTGCTATTTTAAAAGGAAACCATCCATTAAATTTTTAATATTTTGAAATGAAACCAAAATGTTAAAGCAGGTTAAGTTGAAATAATTTTAAAACCAAATTTCCTATAGAGAAGTAACCATTTATACTATCATTTGCCCAATATATTTCTTAGCGAAAGATTTCGCTCATATTAGATATACTCAAAATAAGTGTTGTACTGACAAGAGTCAGAAAGGTTAGAATTTTACATATTTAAAATAATAAGTAATGGAAGTTTAAGGTTGTTCAGGCTTTTGAACTGATTTACATGTAATATTACTTACTTCTTTTAACATATTCTATTTCTATTCATATCCAAAACATTTTAAAACAATGTTAATATTGTTTTAAAAAGTTTTAAGGATTAAAGAAAATATTAAATTATAGTTATAAGAATAGTTTCAGCACATAAGAGATTATAGTACAACAATAATATCACAATTACAGTCTATACAGATCTAAAATAACATTCTTAATTCTTACTAAATACTACATTTAAATATCCCTATACTTAAAACCCAACACTGGAGTTAATAATTTTTAAGTTCAAATGTGAAAAAGCAGGTGCCAAATGGAATCTATAAAATTTACCCCAGCAGAGACATTATATTACATTTGTACCTGTTAATTGGATACAATCAATTAAATATCAAGAGTCGGGAGTGCAATAGCCTTTTTAAGTAGATATCTAATACAAAATAATATAATATGTGCCCAATCCACAATCATATACCACTACTAATCCTATTAGCATTTGGAAGTAATATAATACACTGCTATATCATAAGAATAATTTTCATGTTAATTAATTTCACATTTGATATATTTTGCATACAAATTTGTACTTTCGGCTTTGTACTTTGTACACAGATTATGCAAATGTGGGATCATATATATCACAAAATAATACTTTCGTATTATAATACAGAAGGAACTATTTGGTAACTGGAATTATAAGACATTTACAATTTACAAGACAATTACCTACTTCACGAAAGTCAACTGCACTATTGATTACATATTATCGCTCATCTAAATTATCTTGCTGATAGTGTTTAGATATTTTTTTGTCGCTGATTTAAATATTTATAATGAAACATGTGAATCAGCCTTGATGATAAATATAAAAAATTTCCTAACATTTGACAGACTTACTGAAGTAAGGCTAGTTTTGAGGCTTTTTCTAAAATAATATAAACACCTCGACATAAATCACGCCAATCACTACAAACTTGGTGGGAATAAAAATTAAAATGAAAAGTCATAAAAAAAGTTAATTTGTGCGTAAGTTACAAAAGCCTAGTTGAAAAAATTAAGTAGTTAATAAATACTAGAATATAATTTAAGGTAGTGTAGAAACAAATATAAACTGAAGGAATTAAAAATCTTAAAGAACGACATGGCTTTCAAATGTAAGTTGTTTCAAACATTACTGGTTGTTCATGTTATTTGTTTTTACTGTTTATTTAATATTACTGCTCTTTGTTTACTGGGAGTAAGAAAGTACAATTAGAATAGCCATTTAGATTCGTCATTCAATTGCTTTTTATGCTAATAAATTTATCATATATATCCTAAAATTCTTATTTTCAAAAGCATTATGAAACATATTACTTACCCTTTTTCACAAATAATCAACAATTAAAAGCACTTTTTTTTTCATTTCAAAATGCGAGTAATCTAAGGGACTACTTTTTAGTATATATATTTAACAAACGGCCGTTCTATGAGCTGGACGTTTGAACTTTGGCGAATTAGGCAAGACATCAGGTAACTCTGTGACATTTTGTATAGTGAAATCTGGTAGATCAGATTCCGCGTCATCTTTGTGCAGGGGAATCCATACCGTACTCAGCAAATCGGCTTGTTTACCACCCTGGAATTAAGATAGCAAATACAATAGTTTTTTATGCCATTTTTTAAGTATTTATTTTATAATCTCGATAAAAATAATTTTGGGATTCAAATCTTCCATATTTTGGACATGCCAGGATGTCGAGAATTATTATATGGACTCAGTGGTGTGCTTTGCTGACCGCCTATGTGAGTTTAAAAAAATAATATACCTGAATATCGGTCTCCAACTTGTCGCCGACCATGATGCAGTTTCGCGGTTCAACGTTGAGCAACTTGCACGCCTCTAAGAAGATGTTCTGGTCAGGCTTCTCCCAGGGCAGGTCACCGGAGACCAGCACACAGTCGAAGTACTTGCGCAGGCCCAGCCGCTCGATCTTCTGCCACTGGGCTCGAGATGGCCCGTTTGTGATCAGACCAAGAAGATAATCCTCCCTGTGCCATTTATCGACCACTTTTTTGTTATTTCGCGTCGAAACAATGCTGAAACTCAGCACAAGATACAATAACAGGAAACACACCTTGCACATACTTTTATATTGCCAATGAAATTGAGAAAACCATGCAAAGTTATATGTGTTATATATACAAAGTAAATGCAAGTTTTCACACAACTGTTGTTTCTGCATATTTTTAAGTATATGCAAAAGAGACTTATCCTAGCAGTGCATTGTTGTCCATTATTAAGTTGTTTAATAGAATCTTTTTTGATTGCTACAAGTTTATGATGTCAACAAAGCACTTCTTATAATAATAATGTTTAAGAAACTATGAAGATAATTTAACTCATTATGTATGGCATGGAATTGAATACTATAGCAAGCCGACCTAATAGAATAAGTAAGTAAATTATATTCATAGTTAAGTAAAATTTCTGAGGCAATGGGTTTTACCTTCATGGCGTATCCTCATATAACTTTACAAATACAATTCAAACCTAAGTGTTGGGCACGCGGCGCCCAGAGTATGTCACTCGTTGAGCAACAACTGAACTGTTGAAAAACAAGTAATTTATTAGCAACATGCGCTCAAAGCCAACCCAATAAATTGCAGAGGTAGATTCTACCTTTAATTTAAACCTTGTATTTTTGTTATATAAACTATGCTTAATATTATTATCTATACCTCGACAAAAAATTGGTGTTGACTTCAAATTACATTTACAACTCAGTACAAAAATACCCAACAACACAGTTTTATGTGGCGTGCAATTTTCATGAAGAATGAGAGAAGAAACCAGTGTTTTTTGATAGATGGCAAATAAAACTTTAATAATGTTGATGTAAATGATATAAAACCACATAAGACCATGCACAAATAAGAGGTTTTTGCAAGTTTTCTGTGCCGTATCAGCATTTTGTTCATTATTTTACATATTGAATAGTAGTTATCAGTGGTTCTTTGATATAAAAACTTGGAACAAGCTCTGTGCAATGATTCATGTCAATTTCATAAGATCATTTTAGTTCTATCAAAGAAATTGACCTCATAAAATATAAATTTTACATCATGAAGAAATATTTTAACCAGCTTTTTGGATATAGCTCTGAAGTCTGTAAGCTCTTCTAAATATTTCTGCATAACATAATTATAGCCCAAGGTGACATTTATATCATACCTTAGAGTTTCCAAAAGATGTATCACGTCTGGTGTCAAAGCTAAATATTTAAATCGCAATTTTAACCATTCGGCAGATATGTTTTCTGAAACAAAGCAAAGTAAATAAATACTCATACCTTTTATCATCATGATTGATCTGGCGCGTGGAGTTCTAAATAAATAAACCCTATATCGTTTCTTGCAATTTTTCAAAACGGTATAAGGGAAAATAAATTTAAATGTAACTCAATTAAAATTATTCATCATTGAGTTTTTTTTTTAATTTGTTCTATCAAAAGTGGGATTGTTGTCAATTGTACCTAAAGTTATAACATTTTTAAACCATTATATATTATACAAGAATATACACGGAATATTAAAACGCAGAAACCAACATTGCAAGTCATGTCTGATGGGCCATTAAACTGCTATATTAGCCGCCATTCTCGGCATTATGCCAATTTACGCAGTTATAATGATCGAAGCTTCCTAGACAAGTTAAGCAACTACAACGTATCTTAAACTTGAAGGTAAATATTCATCAATGAAATATGGGTTTTACTTGAATTATTTAACAGATATAACGTAACATAAACTAAAAAATGTGAAAATAGCAATAGTATATTTAAGACTGATTAATAATTAATTTTAATGTATACTTACTGGCAATGTGCCTATAGTTTTTCGGCAAACAGTTACGCCATAAATGTGCCGGCCATTCGTGTATAGCGTAGGATTCATCGTCTGGTCGCGCGCGGAAAGCGCGTAAGAAGTTAACGCCACTCTCTTTTGCGACGTCATGAGGAACGCCGTACTCATCGTGCAAAATCTTCACTAGCTGTCAATAAAAGGAACTGTTTTAAATGAATCTTCATATTGCTCTATTGACATCTTATCACAGTGACCTATAAAAACTAAACTACGTCAAAATATTTTTACTATTCTTTCCCATATGATTTAATATCTATGCCAGTTTAGATTAGAATGTTTTTTCTCTTACAATCGGTAAGGCAATATTAAATAAAATTTTCTTTTTTTTATTACAAACGAGAATACGGAAGCAGATTACCGTCGCCCATGGACACCGGCAAGATCGAGGGGGTCTTGGAGACGCGTTGTCGACATAATTTAATCGTGTATCAACTTTTATTTCAGGGCCTTCAGAAATTATTATTGCATATGATATTAAAAAATTACTATCAACTGTGTGAAAGTATTCCCATGTAGCACTGGGAGAGTATTTGTTTATTTTAGAGTCAAGGAAGTATCTGTCTAATCCATAAATAGAATGAGTTCATTGTACTGCTTAGTTTAAGTCATTCACCTACCTGTTAGTTGGCATCAATTGCAATTTGAAAGATGATCCCTGCTTATACTAGCAGATCATATATATCATTTTAGATTGTAAATTTTTAAAACACAATGTAGATTATAAATAAAACAAATATAAAGTGCAATTTAAATTATTTATTTAATTAAACATTGAGTCGTTACCTTACAGAACATGAAGCATAATTTTTATTAATTATTACAGTTACAGAGAATGATTAATTTAATTTTTAAGTAACAATGTTATAGAGAAAATAAACATTAGTTTTTAGTTATAATATTTAAGAAAAGTCCATCTAAAAAGACAACTTTAATCACCAAATAATTTCTTTCCTAAGTCCATCATTCTGTGACTCCTACACATTTTCAAGGCTCCACCTTTCTTTAAAACAGCTTTGGCATTTTCATTTGAGTCCACTAATCTACAAAGGAAATCCTCAAATGCTGATTTTATGTTAGGTGCAAGAGTACCAACTTTTACTTTAGCAAGCATTTCTGCTATTCCTTCTGCCCAACCACTTTCAATAGCAAACTCAGATATCCAAGGTACAATTGTTAGAACTCCACTCAGTGTTTGCATACCCAAAAACCAAAGATCTGCTATTTCACCCCAGTTCTCTTTGTAAGTCATTGAAACCACAAGTGCACTAGGATCATTTGATTCGTCTACAATGTAAGCATCCCATAAGAAACGTATAGTTGACTGTATATAACGACAAATAGTGAAGTCATTTTTCTTGACTTTGCTTGCACCTTGTTGTTTAAGTAGTAGTAATCCCAGTACTGCTAAATGTCCATGTAGAACAAGATTTTCAGGGATATTTTTTAGTTCTGGTAGATTATTAAAAATGAATTTCAGCAATGTATTAAACAAAATACTGTTTTCAACGACTTTTGGAGCTAATACGGTAAGGTTCATGAAAATGTTACATAGACTGACCATAGCAGCTCTTGAATCTTTCATGTCGTCCAAAACTTGGGGATCTAATTCAGGTTCTGGCTGTGTCTTTATCTTTCCACGTTCAGATTTTGGAACTGGAGGTTTTTTGTAGTGAACAATTGACCAGTGAAAGTTCATAGCTTCATACAATATATCTTCTTGTTTTAAATTTAATGCAATATCTCTAGCCTTGTCTTCCACAACTAGATGACAGAGAGCAGGTAACATCAAGCGTAGTAAATCAATTTGTCCCATCAAACTTATATCAGTATCCATTGGTTCTCCTTCAGACTTATTTTTTTGAGCAAGTTTTCTAGCTCTATAAGCATGGAAGGAATCATTGGCAAGAGAAAACATAAACGGTAATAAGTTATATACTTGATCCCGCATTGCAGTAGTTTCCTGAGCAAGCCAAGCAACTAAAACACGTACCATAGCACAAACAAACACTTTTTCAGCATCAGGAAGTTTGTCACGGTTTTTATCATTTGAAACTTTAGTCAGTATGGAAACAACAGCATTAAAAGCACCTTTTAAGCTTGTATAGACTGACTGTTTTTCTTTTTGTTCTAAATCCAATTGATCTGTGGCCATGTAGTTTATTGATGATTCAAGTACCATAAAACAAGCAGTTACTAAATCAGCATTAGCAAATGCTTGTTTAAAACTTCTATCTTCAAGTTGCATTCTTATCTCAATGGCACATAATTGTAATAGTAAAAGGAAAAATTTCTTTGGATTTTCCTCGTCATTGAATGTCCATTCAACACCCAATAGATCAATTATATTGGCAGCCAACTTTAAAGCAGGATCTCTTTGACTTTTTCCAATTTTACTAGTAAGTATGTCATGAAGAGCTTTATAGATACTTTGAGGCCAAGTTTCATCTGATGATCCAGATATAACAGTGTTTTTATTGCAACTATATAAGAGAGCACTTAAGATGGATGCAAGTTCAAACTTCCTCTCAGATTGGTCAGTGGCAAAATCCAAAGCTATCTTGTTTACTAAGGCATGGAAAGGTTTAGGGTCACTTCCCCATGCTTCGGGGCCATAACGACTTACTAGTTTCACTAAAATGTTAAGTGCCTCATCGGTTTGGAAACTTTGGTGAGAGTAAATTTCTGACATTTTAGTAATAGCACCAACCTCAATTAAAGCTTTTTGTCCAGCTTCTTGTTCTGCAATGCACTGGAGGCATGTGTATGCTTCACTAATTATAATAAGATTATCATCATAGTCATCATTATCAGATGTTTGTACTATGTCAAGAAAAACTGGTATATTAGCAAGCATTTCAGAGTGTGTTGCAAGTTCTGGTTCATTACAAAAGCATGTAAGGATTGATAGTGCAACTGATTTGTAAACTGATGGAGGGCAGTCATCTTGGGCATTAGTGCCAGTTAAAAGTTTCTTAAGAAATTTAAATCCTATAGCTTCAAATAGGGCTTTCTTCGCTGCCGCATTGCAGTCCTTTCCTTTCACTAGTTTTGTAACCATAAAGAGCGCAGCGAATTTTTCGGTATCGCTTTGAGCTGCTTTTAGTATGAGTATGCATTTTTTAATTGCTTCCGATATCTCTCCCATTTCGAATTAAACACTGTGCGCACACAAAACGCAAAAGATCTAGCTCCACTGAGCAGGGAGCAGTTGGTCGAATACTGTTCACATCACGTTTATTAATAGCATGACTTCTCTTTCAAAATATCTAAATCTGGACGACGAGCTCACGTTCTCCAACTTTGAAAGTTCTATTTATATAACACTGGAACGTAAGCAAGAACCACGCGGGTACAATATAAGAAATGTTGAACGAATCCACAACGTCGTATTAAGGATTTTAGGATTGGCGAATAGCGATGACAGCGCGCGTAGTGCGTACTGCAATGACCGTAGCAATGTCAAAATGAAACACTTACCTTATTGCAAGCTTTTGTATCCCCTTTTCTTGTTTGTGTTAAAGTATTATCTAAATCGAAAAATATAGCCGCTACATAGTTATCTTGATAAACACCATCCATATTATTTTACAAAAACTTAAAAGTATTTTATGACTGCGTCTATTAAAAAAGGACGTACTTAATAATGAAATGTCAAAATATAATCGGTGACGTTGGTTAACTATTTAGAGGTCACACTTACAGACTAGATAGGTACCAACATAATATATAAGTTTGCCAAACGCCAAATCTCAGAAAATATCCTTGAAGTTCTGTAATCGTTGTTTTAATTTTTATACTCTATGGTTTTAGAGTCGCGTTTACATTAATAATCATATCCGTTATGACCTTTATTTTTCACATTACTAAACAAGTATTGTTTTCCTTCACAAATTGGATAATATTTTATTGATTGCTCCAATTTATTAATATTTAACATATATTTAACAGCAGATGAAAGACCTAGATTGTGTTGATTCGATTAATATATATTTAAGAGTCGCATTACTTATTACTGTTTTGGATTTCGTAATTGATTAGAGAAAATTTTAATAAACGTGTTTTTATTGAAACACAAGTGATAGTATAATACCGCCTACATAAAACTTTAGTACCTTCTAAACATGTCTGTCGGAAAATTAGACACTTTCAAGCTTTGACGCCTGCCCAAAAATTATATAAAATTGTAGAGATGTAAGATGCTATTCATTATATAAATCCCACAGGCGTTATCGCTTAAGAAAATCACAAATAAGGAGGCGAAGTGCTGACTCCACACATTTTTGTTTACTTTGCTTATACAAAATATATATTAAACTAATTTACGGTCATAATTAGGATTAGTTAATGCTAGCTTCTGCCAGCGGCTTCACTCGCGTTCATTTCGATGCTTAAACTTTGGGTTACATTATTGGACTTTTAGTAAGGATCTTCATTTCTTTGAAAATATTAGAAAGCCAATAGTCTTCCTGATAAATGTACCAACTAACACTGAAAGAATTTTTCAAAGCGGACTAGCGGTTCCTGGGATTAGCGCGTTCAAACAAACAAACAAACTTTTTACTTTTATAATATTAGTATTTAAGAATATTTCTTTCATTACGTAACCTAATTATATCTCATTAAATAAATACCTACCGTTAATTCTGACATTATTTATTAAGACTTAATAATGTTTGTATTAAATCTAATTAAGATAATATTTTAAAAAATATGGAGGTTTTTAAGTAATAAAATAAAGGGTACTAAAAGACAAAAGTTTCATAAGTATCTAATCTGTTTCAGTTTTTTATGTAGGCTCATCGATTTATAGTATTTTAAAACAAAATATTATAATAACGACTTGTCTTAAGTTTAATTCTGAGGAAATTCTATTAATGTACATATGAACTTATACATAATATTTTAATATCTTATAGATTGAATTATATATTAAAGTAATATAGCGATGAAGATGAGTTACGATGAAGGGACACGTCGTTTCGTGAACGCTGAACAGAGAAATTCTTTTATCAACGTTGTTTGGAGGATAATATCTTCGTCATAAAGACGAGTACTTTATTTAGAACTTTGAAGGCAGAACCATAAAGTTCCTTTTAGTGGCACTAGATACTTTGTTTGAAAGAAAATTATTTTCAGTAGGTACTTTACTTATCACTTTCTTCTTTAGATGTTCGGTAATTTAGAAACATGATTGTTTTCCTGTCTTCTTTTTAAAATTATTCAATGTAAAACTTTAATAGATTTGAGTATAGGTACTTCTATCATTATATACTTACACATTATGAACATATTTACGTACGAGGTACTAACTTGAATTCCTGTTACCAACGTAATTGGGCAGTTGAACTTAAGAACTAGACGAAATTCACAAAAAAATGCAGGAAATTTATTTTATTTATATATGTGGAGAAGCGATGAATTTTTTACTAAACTTACTGAAAACATACATACAAGGACAGAGTTTACATAAAATTATTGGAGAAAACTCAATCAAAATTGTTTTATTATTAAAAATGCCCAAAGCTACTTTTTAGATACGTCTGTGTAAATTCTAAACTGTGGAACAGATTTCCAAAAGACTGATGTTATCCTGCTTTCTCTTCTTCTCTTCCATCTTACAGTGAGATGTTTGTATGTGGCATATAAATAATAGTTTGTAATATCTAAAATAACATTACGTGACCTTAATTTTTAGTTGCATATTTTAAACTTAGCTATGAAATTTAACCAAATACGTCAAGGGTAAAAAAATATTGGAATAAAATATATATGTCAATAAGTAATAATTTTATGCGATTAAAATTGTTAATGTGGTCGTCTCGAGTCGTGGAAATGGTTGATCGAGCAGGTAATTAATTAGCTAACACCTATTATCTGTAATTTCATGAACGCCTGACTTCATCTAGCAATATAATTCGCCGTAAATTGATCAAGTAGAACATTTTAAAATAATTTCATAACTAGGACATGTTGAATCTTCCAATGAGGTTCTATGTTTTTGAGTAAGCTTAACTAAACTTCCAACTAATATCCGTTTATTACTGTCACTTGTTATTAATTTAAATTTCTTTTTAAATGAAAACAAAATTAAATTTGTCTAATAGGGCTTAAAAGAAAATTCCAAGTTTTTAATAAAATATTGCTTAATACGATGAACACAAAATATATAAAGCACGACCTTATTTTTTCGAGCTACAATTTAGCTATTTTCATTGCCACTGGATACCTACTTAAAGGTGGCTATCATCAGAAGCCCTGCATAAAAGTTTTCTCGTTGATTCTACAACAAAGAAAAATAAAAAAGTTGTTTTATTCCCGAACAATGTAAAGAATGTTCTTAGTTAATATCAAGAAAGTCATGAAGTTCTTTAGCTTTGTTTCGTTTGCTTTAAGTCTCCTTATTTTCTCATTGTGTTTTAATCAGTATTCAACGTGCCCTTAATTGAATAGTGCGTCCTAGTAGCAATTAACTTAGTTGCTCATTAACACGCCGTTATCATTCGATACTCGAAATCCAAGGGATCTCTGATATTCGTACAGATTCTACATGACGTTGAAGGTTTTGTGTTGACTGTACTAGTATAAGCTCATCTAATTATAGTTATTCCTTAGAAGGTATCCCTCGAAACATGTCAGCTTTAATTGGTTTATAAGGAGCTACTTTTTGTTAATACTAATTAATTGGGCTACATATGTCATATCAAGTTTGAACCAGGAGTCCAAGTTTGAACCAAGTGTTAAACTTTAATTAGATTCCTCGTTCTGTGTCGAGTTTTTTTAACAATATATACATATATTTCACATTAAATAAATCTACTTGTATCTACCTGTAAATCTCTTCGAAGTTATTGTTCGAATTTTATTTTATACATTTTTGATATTTAAACAATTGAAAACTTAAAGTATAACTTGTGTAAACGTATTTGAATATGTCATGATATGTTTTTTTCTTCAAAATAATTGTATCTTTTTTAAATAAAAGTTTTTATATCACATACTACTAAAATTTTATTTATAATAAAAACATTGAGAAAATAAAAAAACGATTCCGCGAGCATAAGATAAACCGCAAAGCGTTTATACATATAAACTGTATTCAACGGGATGCGGTACGTTAGGTTTCAATATCGAGAGCGATACAAATCCACATTTACATTGCATTGGCAAAAGAAGCACTCTGATATTGGGGTAAACAGGATCGTTGCGGTGTAGTCGATAGTCGATTCAGGTTGTCTGATTTATACCAGGTAAACATCTTGTACAGAATCGGATTACGTTAGGAATACATCGGTGTTTGGGCTGGGACCCTTCTAACGTTTTGAATTTCATTCGGTCTTTGTAACTCTATCGCTAACTGAAATACATATTTTCTCATGCTACAACATAATTTCTACAATTTCATATACTTATACAAATTTCTCTTGTAATTTTGTAACACTGTGGACATCCGACGTCGAACTATACATATCTGTAGATTTTATTTAAGCCAAAAGATATCTATAATGTGCTGTCATAATTTTTTAATATTTTGGTCAATGGTATATGAAAATCCATTTATTTAAATTTCAGTTCTTTGTTCCTAGTACGAAAATTATTGACGTGATGTTTATTAAAATTAAAATCAAAATCATATGTGCATTAGTAATAGAAACAGAGAAATTTTTATTATTTTATAAATTAAACCACTAAATGTAGTCGTATAAATTAGTTTATGACAATAACAAATGTCTTTAAACATAAATACAGTCACAATTCGATTATACCAGCATTCTGTCCAAATATTGGAAATCCGCGTTTACGAGTAATAGTGTCTTTCCAAAGTCAAGTATGTTATCACTACGCTGAATCTGCTTTTGCATAAAGTAAATGTGGCGCATATCTAAGCCGATTTATGATTTTGATACATGCCTAACGTCTTTTGATTTACCTTAAAGATGAATAGAGCTTGATGTGCAGTCTATATGTATTATATACTGCACATCAAGCGTATATAGTATATCTTTAGACATGTATATTGAATTGAAACTTAAAATACATCTACGTTTTCATTGTTAATATAAAGTATATGAAGTATATCTGTGTAATTGAATAGGCCACTAATTACCCAGGCTTCCTCGATCAAGGCCGAATTTCCGGCTTTATCTGCAAAGCATCTCGTCGTTGATGAATATAATATAGCCCTACATTATATTCTCATTATTTAGTCATCTAAGATAAAGTATACGCGATTTTTTAAAGTTCTTGCATATTAATATAATGCTGTCACCTGTGCTTGTATCCATTTTTTGAAGAATATAACTTCAAATCCCGAAGCTAGCTACATCACATTGCATAACAATATATTTTGAACAATAATGATCAAAGCTTTGTAGAAGTTATTGAAGAGAAAATAATATGAAACTCTACATTATAAAATATTTTAAAAATGCTTTAAAACGCACTTGTTTTAGATGTCTCGTTTCAGCGTTAGTATATATATAGGTACCGACATAGTGTTTGCGTTGTTGACGTCCAGAAGACAATGCCAGTGCATTTTACAGAGCCATGAGCAGATATTGAAGCGTGACGCGGATACGTGAAGAGCTATTGAGAATACCCTTGCGAATACAACTTCCTTCTTTACTGCATTCTATGTGAACTGTGAGATTTGCTTCTGAATACGAAAGATGGCCACTGTTGTGTATGTTTGATGAACTGATAAAACATTTGCTAAAATTTAGTCGCAGACAATTTTTTATTTTAAAATATTATAGTTGAAATTGTACATATACAAGTATATAATAAAACAATTTAATATTGTTTCAGTTACTCAGAAATCTCTTTTAGGTTTGAGCCTTTTTTGCACCGTTATCGAGATGTACTTATTTAAATGAAAAATGCTTATACAATTATATTGCGTATCGTATTATAAAATAACACAGTTCAATTTTAAGGTTCTAAATTATAATTATTATTTTTATGATATGTTTTAAATCATGTACAAAAAAGCAATATAGGGAACATTCATGTTACACATAAACTGGTGAATGAGTTTCAAACAACTCACACAACTCTTAAATGAATATATAATCACTCCAAAACAACTACAGATTTATAGAAAAATTAGCAAATAAACACGCATAATTTTTTTTTCTAACTACTTTTAATGCATATCTGTAATTTGCAGTCTACAACGTCGCGCTTTTAATAAAGTTCGAAACTTTGAACAAGTTTAATTCAGTAATGGTGCGTTTATATTCGTTTTTCACGTTTCGATGTATATTTTTCAGCGGCTTTCAAATAGTGAACGCAGCGTCCGCGTCGGAAGCGTTAACCGGGAAGCTGCGACGTTCATATTTATTGCTTTCCAATCCAACTTAGCTAGCTACGCTACGACATACTGATGTATTTTACTCAATGTTTAGAGGAGGAATAAAAATTAAAAGTCATATATCGATGGTTTTCTGACGCAACCTCGTAACTCGATTTTTGACGATTTTGAGATTTAATCGGAAAATTAATCAAT
>JAOSYY010000003.1:9140375-9157657 GCA_025727935.1 Hebomoia glaucippe
ATAAAACGTTTTTTGTCTCTCCTGAAAAGTAGTGATTTCTGAGATACGAGGTTGCGTCAGAAAACCATCGATATGTACGAGTAGTCCTATCATTTTCAATAGCGAATATTATCTGTTTTTATAATAGAATGAACACTTATGCATATAAAAAGATCCCTACGTTGTGTAACACATATGAATGAGTACGATTTTCACAGTGTCATACTTAAAAGTACCGATGTTGTAGCAAATATTGGATAGTAAATTTCCAACTTTTTAAGTTGACTAATGACTATAAATATTTATACAATATATTATATATGCCTCTAAGCACAGCTAAGTAGGTATACCGGTAACATTCCAATACATTATATCTAAAAATTGAGTATTCTCGAAAACAATTCTGACTAGAATATAGTTCCTACTTCCTAACATTTATGATACATCATTCCTATTCAAATCATTTCCTTTACCACATAAGATACGATATATTTTAAGCTTGGGCAGTTAGTATATAGATATAAAGTTGTTGTTTTGATGCGTTGCTCATAAGCAATTATAAATTGATAAACATTACAAATATAAGGTCAAGGAGAAAAAAAGACTGGTCTTAAGGCGATGCGTAATACTTTATAAGTAGTAAAGCACGCTATGAGTTTGGAAGTTTGTATGTAAATGGTAAAAAGGAAAGGACCACTTCCGGGTAAAGGGTGTCTAATTACTGTCACTGTAAAAGTGTAATTATCTAGAAATATTTTGTACCTAAGTAGGTCCGTTGCATTCAAAACAAACCCACGCCAAGCTTCCTTTAAACCGATTCTGTCTAGGTACCTCGCTGAATCTATTATGAATCTGGTAACTTTATTTTGTAATTTGGTCTTGACTATTCGTGCAAAGTATTTACATTATTAACATAGTAACTGCGTCTAGTTTCAAAATTAATCCATATTAGGATTAATTTAATCTTAGATTAGTCAGACAACAATGGATTGACAAATTTTAATGATTTGCTATACACATAGTTTTGCAAACGAGTAAATCAAAATAATAAGAAGTTTAAAGTATCAAAATTCACCACCCAATCTTTCTTTTTCAACATTTTTGCCATAACCATAAAATAAATCATCTCTCCGGAGTCCGATCTATTTCTGTACTAGTCATCAAATTCGATTCAGTGTTTTGGGTGGGAAATACATACAAACAACTAAACTAACAATCACATTATTTAACAAAAACTTGGGGTGTGTTTTGTAAATCAAATAAGTGAATAAATTTTCTTTGAAAACGTTATATTCACATTCAAGCTACAGTTATTTAAAAATATGAAACGTAATAAAACGTGCTATTATGGCTGAATTAATAAAGAAAGAATAAGATGTGTTTTAAAATAATGTAAACCGAAAATTTTGCGGACCTGTTTTTTCCTTATTTCAGTAAAATTCGAATGAAATAAATGATATAATAACAAAAATAATAATATGATTGATGCTAAATTAATAAAACAATGGTACTACGGAGAAGATACTAGGACCATTCGCTTTTGAATACAACATTTGTTTGCGGTAAGTGGTAATTTGTAACATGTATTTGACTCCTAAGGACGGTATTCACCAAGGACATTTATAACAAGAGCCCAAGCCTCTTCGCGTAGTATACGCTAGCATTTATTACTGCACTTATACACTACAAATATGCATGATAACTAAAACTGTTAATATGTTAGAGAATAAATATTATGTATTGTTGATATCTGTAGTGCAGTCGGAATGTAACAATTCCATTAGTATTCACATAAATACAGTATTTAGTTAGTATTCCCATAAATAGTAATACGATGATAAACTGAACATTATAAATTAAAAATTTAAATAAATTCGCCTTATACATATGCATTTTTAGTATTATTTTGTGATTTTTTTGAAACTCGTTTGTCCGTTATCCTGCTTGATGGAAGCCGTCGATCCCAGCTACGATGGTAAATCCTACCTATCTATTAAAAACCTATTTAACCTCTCTATCTATGTCAATAGCCTCTGTTACAGCTTTTATTTTATGCATGTAAGTCAAAAAGAAAAAAAATTAAAAATTCTACATTGACTTCATTTTAATTGACGTTATAAAACTATGGATGGAAAGTCATGATTACTAATTTTGAATTTATTATTGGAATACTTTTGTTTTCTTCAGTTTCATGTGTTTTAGGTTTATTCTGCCTTCGTACTAAGAAAATGTATCTGAACACAAATTCAGGGCTGGTAAAGAGCAAGTCTTGTTCGTTTATACGCATCGTTGAACTGATTGGATAAGGTAAGCCCTACTGAACTCAATCACAACATGTATTGAATTTGGAAATTAATATTAAAGCTGGGAATATCAAGATATAGATATATATATACTGTCGTATCAAATTATACATATTGTATATGTAACTGTGTATAGATAGTAGATTTATTTAGTTGTTAGTTATGTCTACCATTTTAGGTAGTTAGAATTACGAAATGTGAACCAAGAAATTACCTTCTAGAATTAAAGACCTTCTAGAAATTAAAAATTAATTTTATATACTAATTTGAATTACTTCAAAGCTTTACTATAAAAGAAAATAACTTTTTTTAAGTAACAACTTTCATGTTTTTGAACTTATTAGAAAATCTTTTTTACAAATGCAGTATATTATTAAATATTTACATCTTTTCAGATTATTTCAGATTTAAATCGGAAGAGATAAAGAACAAAGATATGCAAAAGTTTTTTCCAAGCTTTTCACAATCGCAATAATATGACGCTCCAGTAGTAACTTTATCAGACAATGGGCGATATCTGACAGCACCACTCGATAGACAAAGGACCCGCGTCGCACTCTTGTAATTTACTTGCCTTTTCTCTTTGAATTTGTTTTTAACATTCCCCCTTTGAGGGGCTGTTATCTGAAAAGCGCTTCGTCCTTACGCTTTTTATACCATTCAGAATATGATTTGATGCGGGTTTCACGTTTTCATTCTATTGAATTTGAGTATGATGAATATCGAAAAATGCCCGGATGCTTGATTAGCTTAGTACATCATAAATTTCAAAAGCGTCTTAAGAAATTTATGAAAACATATTTTCACGTCTGCGTTTCAATAGAAACTTTTTTATTATGTACGATAATAAGGCGTGAGATGTTGTGCTTTTAATTACCTTAGCCATAAATGTTAATATCCCTATATCTTCTCATGAATACTGCGTTGGTATAAAAGCTAATGTAAGCGTTAGGAACGAATAAAACGGCTAATGAAAAAAGGTTGTATAGGCTGCGAAGATATAAAAATAATAATACTGTTCATTTAGTAGGAAAGTAGAATTTTAATGGTACTTTTAGAGCGTACAGCTGTGTCGTCCAACTCTGTGAGTGGTCCCGAACGGTTTCAGTTGCGTTATTACCGAAATGGATTGTCTTAATATACGAACTTCGTGTAGGCCGGAGCTATCGAACTTGTGATTGAATGAGACATCTATAGTAATAATATTTTAACTCGAATACAAAGTTATTCTCTGTTTACAACGCATATGGTAATTTCTTATTGAATTAGAAATATTGAACATATAAAATATAAGTAGACATATAAAAACCGTCAACATAATATAGTACTTGTCTACCCTACCTACCTACCTACCTGTGTTTCTGCTTGCTTAATGGTATTAAGAATTCAAATTTCAATCTGTAATAAGTCAAATCACTTTACATTTGGGGTTTGAAATAATTAACGTAAATTGATTATAAATTTACGAACTTAAAATTAAAACCAAAAAAAAAATAACGTCTCACATTTATACTCTTATCCCATTCTTTCCTATAAGAATCAGCGCCGGCTACGGAAAATAAAATAAATAACATCTGTTTAAATAATATTCTTTGTGAAGAATAGACTTACGGGTATGAGAATTCATGATTCGCATTTTGCAGCGCCGATTGGGTGTGGTATTGTGGGAACGCTCGCTTTGTTCTCTGTCTATTGCCACCGCAATTCTTTTCCGCCTTTTTTTAAGCACACCACTTTCATCGTTCCCGTAATTTTTCTCGTCACCAATTACTTTGAGTCTGACGAGGCGATGTAGCGTTTGATTGCAGCAGTTTAAAGGTTTATCTATAAATAATGAATACATTACTTTTCAACTTCATAATTATATACGTAACAATTATTATGTAACGTCAATATTTTTTTCATTTTATTCAGGGCTGTTTTTTGATACTGTTGTTTATTTATGTTATTAACTGATAACTAATACTGCTTACCTAGGTATGTTTAATGGATTGTTCGTAGATTTAAACAGGACATCAGACGAAATGATGATGTCTACTCCATGATATTAAAGTATTCCAAATTCAGCAACATATAAGTTCGATTAGGAATAAATACTACAAAGAAATAATTCGTAATAGTTATTAAATTACTATTAAAATGTAGATTAATTATATTTACTTAATTATAAGAGTGAATTCAAAATTCAGTGTGAAGTAATCAGTCAATCTTAGGCAAGAAGCTGTAGGCGCAGTGAATCTGCGAAATGACGGTTTCTCCGTATAATTAATTACCCAATCTTCAATAGCTATACGCAACAAAAGACGATTGTTTGCCTTCCACCCTGTTGAATCGATGTCGACCCTAAAATCAGGATAATCTCTCCCTTTGCGTCTGTTATGAAAGAAATAAAGTTTTTATTTCCTGAAGATTAGACGCTCCTTTAAGACTTTCCCTTTTAACACAATAATGGTCGCCAGAGTCCGCCCCATTTAAGTGTGACGATTTTTTTAGAAATTAACTTTCATATTATGGACCATAATTTTTAGTTTCAAAGTTGTATCTTGTGCCTTGAGAAGAATTATATTATTTTAGCCGTGTAAACAGAATCTAATGGTACATTATTCGCAGAGAATCCTAGAAAATTTTAATTAGGTTTTCTATATATTAATGATATTCCTTATTCTTTAAAAGTCTGGCTATCAAATTATAATAACGACAAACTTTAAATTGTATAGCGGATAGGAAGTAACATCGATGGCTTTTTAATTAACTTTTGTAATTTATGTTACAAGCTTATAATTGACATGGCTATATCGTGACAAAAGGTGACTACGAGTAAGTACACGATCAGTAACTTCCCATTGCGACTGAAATAAAAGCTTAGAAATAACTTTCACTTACCATCTGTGAATTGTTCAGCAGCATTCAGTCTGTTGTGTAAGCCGAAAAGACTGGTCTGAAGATAACGAGCTAAGCACAATGGTCCCATTCCCGCCCACCGCCAAATATGAAGTCTCATTGTCTACTTAATTACGACGGGTGTCTTTGAGATATGGTCCGTACACATTCAACCTGCACAAAGCTTGTCAGCAAAGCATATACATTCGAAACATTTTATTGTTTTAACAGTGTTTTCTCATCCTGAAAAACTAAAACATAAAAAGCTCTAGCATATTAAAGTTGATGCGGTGAGTTTTGTTTACCAGACCAAAGAGATAATACATGCTGATTTTTAGTGACGTCTATTAAACTACTTTACAAAAATATATATTGTTTTTGAAAATTATTAATTACAAGATTATAAAAAAAGACCCGTAAAAGACTCGTGAGATACAGTCCAAATAAAAGTAACTGTGCCGATAACAATAATTTTAAATTACATCAATTTAGGACGATAACGGCTTCAGTTATTATTTCCATGGCGTCGATAAACCTTGTAAATGGTTTTCCAAACGTCCCGAGCGCGCGGCGAGCCTTTTTATTAGGGTATTTGTCAAGATATTCTTCCGTAAAAGGGACTATAATCGAAATTTTACGTTTGGTTAACATATGCTCTATGTTCCTGTCGATAGGTAATACAAAGATAATCATAATACTTTTTCTATTTCCAATAGTGGCCATGAACTTAAAACTTTTAAAGTTTTGTAATTAGCAGTCCTTTAACAGTGTATTAAAACATACATTTATAATAAATATGGATACTATGTGAAATATTTATGAGACGTTGATGAAATCAAAATGTCTGTGAAGCAATAACATCGAATGTTGTCACGAATATGAAATTTCCATATTTAATGAAGTGATTGTTGAACATGATCTGTATTAATTGGAATACTAAATCTGTTTGCAGGCTCACAGCAGCAACTATAAACGTAGTACTCGGCAGAATTAAGAAAAGAAACAGGTTGGAAGATGTTTTTGTAGCTGTGTCAGTAATAAGATGTTTGTAAATACGATGTGTTTGTAAGTAATAAAAAAATTAGACAAAATAGCATAATGTAGACTTGTAAGCCACTGCTAGGGGTTATTACTGGAACTTGCTAGCATTTAAACGACGCGATGGTGTGAGACAGTTATTAAGGATGCCGGGTTTTAGTGATCGGTCAGCGGATCAAGTCGGGTGTCCAATTTCCTGGGCAGTGCATAGGAAGCCACCTCGATTAGGTGGGCGATACAACCAGGAAATACACGTGTTTGGTCTGTGACGGCTCACAGGCGTAGAGTAGATAAGCAGCTACCCTACCTTTTTAAATCTTAATATTTTATTTTGTATAATAATTAATTGTTTGTGAGTGTTAACTGGTATTTTGCAAATTAAACAAACCGAATCAAAACACTTCATTTAGTTACATGATGACTGTTTTTCACTTATAAAAATCTTTTATGTTTTATCAAGTGATTGCTAATGCTTCATTTAGTTGTTTTAATTATTTTGTATAATATTTTATATAACACATGAACATTCAGATATATTCACGTCATTGCTCAAAAACACTTTATAGTATCAACTCAATCGCATGACCAAACAAGCCTGAAAAAAAATCGTTCTAACTAACATCTTTGACCTGTAGTTTACTTGACCAATGCAGTTTTTATATATACCTTGATATTACTATTTAAAATGATTCTGTAGTATGTTAGCTATTGTTCTTAACTATGTTATAAATAAATTGTTGTGTACAGAACGTACGAGAAGCAGCTTTGCTTGCTCCAGCGTTGCGTTGAGGCCGTTTGAAATGTCTGATTAGATGTTCCTAGATTTTAAATTGAATAGATGATTAGATATATTAAAAATAAGAGGTGTTGTGTAGATGGAAAACATAGAAAGCTAGTGACATACCAGTTTTTATTTCTTAAAATGTTTATTAAATTTTCTATGCCTAAGTTAAAAAAATACGCCTCAATAAATAGTGACTTTTCGAAACACAATTTATACAGAAACGTCGAAAGATAATAAAAGGAAAACTTTTTACATAATCGAAACCGTAAATCAAATGGGGTAATTTCACAGGGAATAGACGTAGATTGGTTCGGATACAATAATTTTTTCCAATGGCGAGAAAAATTCTAGCAATGCATCAAATAGCAATAACATATTTTTTTCAATTACAGTGCAATTTCGATGAATCATTGGTGCCGTGGAGCATTACGCTTCGCCCGGTCCACATCGACCTCGATAGGAAATGTTTAGTACAAATTTTGCACACTAACAGCCGAAAATAGATTTTATGTCTTGATTATATAATTAAGACTTTTTCGTGGATTTCACCATATTATTAAGGTACATTAAGAAGGTTATGGACATTATAAAGAAAGAATATTACCGTATTCAGCTTCTTCTAAAAGTCATCAAGCCCGGTGGATCGTTCGTACACAAATCATATGCCATTAAGTTTTAATCTTAGACAAATTATAAACAAATATATAATATTTTCATAATACTTAGGAACTTTTGTTACTATATTATTTTATATATTTCGTCTTAGCACGTAGGGTGCTTTTATGTCGAGAATAGTATAAGTCTTGTTCAACGGAAACTTGTTTCATTAAATTAAAATTTAGCGCCTGCTTATTAATTCAGGGAAACGCTCGTCTTCAAGAATTAATTCTGTAAAAGTTTTTCGTCGACGAATCGCTGTTTAATTCGTGATACATTTAATGCCTACAAGCGTTGTTATTCTATTAGTAGGTATTATATTGCAGATTTGACAAAATACTGAGTTTATAATATGAGTTTCATTCTGATACGACAATTACAAGTAGTTTAAATAAATTCTAGTTAATTGTTTAGATTGAACTCATTAGAAAACATGTTTGAAATCCCTAGCTAAGAAACTAGTTTTGAAAGAAATTGATAGAGGAAATAAAAACACGTTACAGTATGTCATGGGGCAGATATATATATTTTATATGGTATTAAAACCATTCCACAATGTCTTACAATGAGCGTGTATCGCGTATACAAACAGCTTAACTTGTAGTTTACATATAAAATAATAATCAGTTGGAAATTTAAAGAATTTATACCGTTAATGCTTCAGAGCAGAGCGTTTAAATACCAATTCAAGAGCCTAGTACGATTTGGTGCAAAAATAAAAAATACAAGAGAATTGTAGCAGTCTTTGACAAGCACTTCGGCAGGGCCCGGGCCGCTCAAGCGTGTTTGCTTAGCCCCAGTTCGCAAATGCTACTGATTGCTTGTTTGTCGTAGAAAATTTTTATTTCCCTCTCCGAAGCTGTGTGCCGTCTCGCAAAATTTTCGATTTAACTATTTTGAATTTCCTCTATTGGTTTTTCTTATCACCGTTTTTGCTTCAGTTAATTCAGCCGCGATTTCTCGGTTCCTTTATTTTATGAAGCGCCATGTAACAGTCTACCTGTTCTAATTATTTTTTATGAATATTTTTGTTACATTTATAAAAAAAAATATAATTATCTATTGATATAAGATACCTTTGTTAATTATCTACAAGTTATTGTTGTATATATACAAATATATACCCAAAATTATGAGAGCGATTCTTTTCATACTTATTTAAAGATAATCACGGTATTTCAGTTTCTAATAAATGTATTATAGTTTAGAAAATATCTTCCAATTTCGTGGTCCAAAGAGCTGTTCTAATGGCCGACTCGTTTCTTCCCAAAACTTTTTAAAAATAATTTATTGTAGGACTTGGTTATTTTATACGTGTATTTTAATGGATTATCTTCGGAAATCTTTGTAATTTATCCGATACAGGCCTCAAGACCACTCGGTTGTAAAACTGCTTTTGTGTAAACAAAAAGGAATTTTAAAATACAGGTGTGGCTGAGGCGAAATATAATACATAAATATATTTTATATATAAAGTTGGTGTGAAGTTCGTTCAATTTTGGTTCAAAGCTCGCTCGACGCGGTAACAAGTGCCCTTGTCAACAATGTGGACGAGATGGTGGCGCAAAATAGAAATTCTTGACTTAAATAAGGTATACAATTTGCTTTATTTATGGCATATATTTTATTGCTGATATTTTTGTAAGCATCTTATATTTTCACTAAAATTAAGTTTCTAAATTGGGCAGAATTTAAAATTTCTGAATTACACAATTTAAGAAAAGACAATAATATCAATTGATTAAAATATTCTACGCCACCATCTATTTATAATTTGCGTAAATTGTAGAATAACTATTCTAGTATATGTAACAGTAGTACATAGGACAAGTAGCTTTTGTTTTGTCTCATGGAATCCAGTTGGAATCGGAAGATATTCTGAGGCGAGCTCGTATCGACAAGCGGCTTAGTTTAAATTGAAACATATTGGTGGAGAAGGAATCCTTGCCTTACGTGTACAATTCCATCTACATAATATGTATCTAGACACGTGTGAGTTGGGATAAGCGAGACGGCCAACTTTACATTTGAAAAACATACATATTTAAAACGTATACCTTCAGCTGGTAAATTTATATATTATGGTTAATTTATACTTATATTCTGTACATTCAATTACATTTGTCTGTGCTTTAATTTAAAATTATATAACTCTTTCGTTTGATAACTAAAAGCATCTAAACATTTAACAGTCTATTACGTAACTGTACACCGCACAGTCATTCTTCAAAACTCTTTATTCTACGACGCGTGCACTCTATTTCAGTTATAAAATTGTAGTCAGACATATTTTATTACACTTCCTATTTTTGCAGTACGATGCGAAGCTCGCAATTGCACGTGTACTAAATTTCAAAATATATTATTGAGCTTCAAAATTTTATTTACGTTATATTAAGACTGCTATAATAGCTGGAATATGAAATGCGAGCGTTGTAGTTAACCAAAAATATTTAAAATATTCTTTTTTATAAAATATATCTGTTGTTACTTTAAACAGATAAAGGTAACATAGAATGATATCTTACTGATCTACGGTTAACATTTTGTAATTATGGAAGTAAATATGTTGCTCAGTAGATAAAATATACAGTAGTTTTATATTTTCAAACAAATTTTTTTCACGGAGTGTGTAGAAAACCTCATATCAAGTTATAGACCCACCAGATCAATAAATAACTGAACCGAAAAGGACAAAGGTTCCAAAAATCGGCCAAATGAATTGAAAGGCTTCATACATAAAACAAGAGGCTTCCTGTGTTACAAAGGTATAGAGTGTAGCCCAGCTTGGCGGGAATCAATTGGGAACATTTACATTCGCTGTTTGTTATCTTAGCGCCGAAGAGATTGAGGTGTATTGCTTACAATACTTTATAGTATACTTTTTCTCGGATTATTTATCGACTACTAAATTAGTATTAAAATATATATGTACAAGGAGTGTAAGAACTAAGGTTACCTTATGAACTTCTATCTATAATAATAATTAACGATACCTTAAACTATACTTACGTAGTTTAAGGTATCTTTAATTGTTATTATAGATAGAAGTTCATAAAGTAACCTCTGTATATACCATGTCAAATGGTCTATTCGCTAAAAAACTTTTAATATCTAGATATTGGTATAATTTAATTGGCTCTTAAATCATAAAAGTTTAATAAATAGTCTTACTAAAAAGTGATTCTGCGATCTAGATTACAGCACGGATTAGTATTGCAGTTATAAATTACCAAACTTTAGCCACTTTCAAAATTACGACCTAGATAAGGCTTATTCGGCAGTTAATCAACATTGAAAATTGGCCTTCAGTTTCAAGCTTCATAGAGTTTCAGTAAGTGTATTACATGCCAGCCAGAAATATTTAGGCTGGTTAGGCTTAAATCACAATCCTTTACCTATTAAATTTATATTGCTTATTCGAATAATTAACCGGCGTGGAATTATTTAATACAGAATTGTATAATACATAATCACCCAATAAATATACTAAATATGTGGTTAAATGTTGAAAATTTAAATTTAGAACATTTCGAAATAGGCTGAGACTGAAATGTACACATAATCTAAAAATGGTGGTGGTTTGGCAAGTTTGTCCAAATGTAAGAATAATATGCTTCTGTAAAATATGAAGGGATTATCCAAAATCAGGTTAGTACAGTGATAGGTTTTTCTTGTGGTTCTAATTATTGTTTATTATTACTTATAGTTAATTATTATTGTATACAGTTGTGAAACAACATAAGTACCTACCTTTTTGAGAAAAAAGCGGTTTCCATCCTATTTAATTTAAAAATACTTATTTTAAGACAGTGCATTTACCCATTTTAAAACAATGCCTTAAAAAATAAAAGCGTAAATCTTGGCTTGAGGTCGTGATAAAGTTTTGTAGCAGTGCGTCACAGTTCCAAAGAGCCCGAAGGTAGGAGATATGATGTTGTGCATTGCAGCCGAGGCGTCTACAACGGCGCCCACATAAATTACAATTTATCGCCAACCTGCCGAACTTTCCACTTTCTGGACTCACCTAACTATCGACCGAACTTTATTTTGTTTAGCTCCTTTAGTCCACTCAATGAGGTTACTAAGAAAAACTTTATATGATAGGGAAAATTTAATACTTACATACTATTTTTTTTGTAAGGCATAGGGAGATAACTCATCCAGGGACACTTCCAAAATCGGGAGATATAGGGGACACCTTGCCAACTTTACAACCTCAGCCTTCAGTTATTATTTAATGATGTTCTGCCGCGTGATTGTCTTGTATATTTCGAGTATTCGGGAATTCATAGTCTAAACGCGCCATTGCTCTAATTTAGGGCCTACCTTAACTGTGATACTTGATCCGGATGGAACTTTTTTAATTTACTAGAAATCTTCCCACTACATTTTATACTCGAAATGCCTGTGTTTTTGTCACTTATCTGTTCATAGGCAACCCGAAATATATTAAGCGGTTGGCTGCTGCCATTATATTATTAATATAGATTACTTTCATATTTTTATGTAATTTGTTAATTTTACCACTTAAGGCATAACGGAAAAAAAGAAATAATATATTATGTGTGTAAAACGTGTGTACTGTATTGTCAATAATTGTATTCCTATTCAAGTATAATAAGAAGAGTCAATGAGAAAGAATAATTACAAAAAGGTAGCAGGATTTCCTTGCCTCGCTGGCTCGTTCTATATTTATTACTTTGCTGGCCTTTAGAAAGTATCGCAGTTAATAAAAGAGCAATACGAAAAAGAAATACTCACCATTACCATTATTACCTGGTGTGCAACTTTTCCTTAACCATAATATAATATTGATAAAGGGGAGGCAGGTACTGGCGCCAAGTTTCTACGCAAACAAACCAATAAATGTCGTTGCAAACAATTTTAGGGGCGAAAACAATTATTTACGTTTCATCGCGTATATTGTTTGATGTTGGAGTATGGTAATCTACTCACCTTAGTTTTGCATTTCTGTAGAATGTAATGTTTTCACTGTAATTAACAGTCATTAAATTCAAATAATTTTCTTGAATTGCGTTATGACTAGTTGAAAAAAACATGAAATAATTATTTCCTAAGTTTTAAAAAAATAAAATGGGAAAATCTCTATATAATATGAAAAAAGAGTTAAATTATTAATATTAAAATATGCAACGTAGTATTAGAATACTGCGTTTCTAGAATACTGCTATTTTACATTTATATACGTCATACGAAACATAAAAATAAAACGTTCACAAGGAACGTTCTTCGTCGTAATTATCCGTAGTTTTTACTCGTTCATAATCCAAGTACCAACGTAATAAGAAATTCCGCTAGAAACGGTTCTTATTTCACGGTAAAAGCTAAGTAGGTAGGAAGAAATGCGTCCTCAGAGAGTCAGAGGCGCCGCGACCGCATGCGAGGCTAAACTTTCTAATCTTTTAAAGTTCTCCACAGATACGTTCAACATGTATCGGAATTGAGCTCCTGGAAAATGTTTTAATATTAAAATGTTTCATAATCTTCGGTTATAACGAAGGTAGAATAACATAACCTTCTAGATTGTTCGTTATATAATATTTCATCACGTGCGGTGTTATGTGTAAATTACAAACACATCAAAGGATTATACAATGTATATATATCTATTATTTATACATTATACTTCACTATACTGTGAGGTATAATCTATGAGGTATGTGTGTCCTAATAAAGGTTGAAGATAAATTGTTAAGATATTGGCCATCTAATAATATTGTATGTTTATTAATAAAAATTCAAAGTTTCATGAGATTATGACATCAAAAGAAATCTGATCTCAACCCAACTGTGGTAATTTAGTCTCATTAGTATGCAACGCCGTCATTAAAATAGTCGCCTAATTAAAAAGTGATACCTTTGTAATGCAGATGAATTTGGATTACAATCAATGACAGTGAGAAACGAAGGTTATAAGAAAGTCTTTAAATAGATTTGAAAAGAGAATATAAACGATGGTTTCTCTCTAAAATTAAATAAAAAAGTACTGGAAAATCATTATAAATGAATTTAATGATATGACAACAATATTGTATGTATCATTTATTTTTTTAAATCTATAAATGGTTTTATCATCTATTCTCAAAATAACATTACCGAACATAAATAACAAATTTTATTAGCAATATATTAAGAATAAAATTTGTCGCGTTGATAATAGTATAAAGGAGGACGCAGGCTACAGTATATTTTTACGCGCCGTAACTGGAGGGTAGGCGGCTGTTTCATGTTACTCGCCGTAACCGGAGGGTAGGCGGCTGATTCGGCTACTGGCGCCAGTCTGGCGGCAACACCTACCGCGAGTCAGTCCGACAAGAGTGAGCGAAGGGGGCGGATGCGTTTTCGTGATAGCATTGTCGGTTTTATTGAGTGATTTCATGTCAATGATATTAAGTTTGATTGTCTGTGTGATCATCTGAATGCAAATTGTAGTTGCAAAATGGACTTTGCTTTAACATTCAGAAGTGAGGGTGAACAAAAAAATGAAGCGATCATTAGTGAACAAAGACAGTGCCTTTACGACCAATAAAAAATTGCGTAGACGGGCTTCGGCTTCTGTGACCGAAGCTGGGACATTGCGCGTGGGTTCTGGTAGTAATGTGACGTAAACCTGGAGTGATGGTGGCGGAGGTGTATATCCCAGTGTACCATTTGAGCGTTTGACGACTCAAAAATTGGAGAGGATGGTGGATAAGTGTTGTGTTGATTCGCTGCCGTCGTGGGGCGTGCAGGTATAGTGAAAGGAGAACTAACAAAAGCTGCGCTGCGCTGCTTCGGACAGAATGAGCGGGGATGGCGCCGCGATCTCCCGCGCCGATGACGTGGCCCTGCTCCGGGCCAATAACTTGCGGGTGCGTAATAGTATCATAATGATTGGTCTGTTTATGGGAAATTGCCTTTTCTGTTTCTGTACATTGTTACTTCCGATGATATTGTGACTGTTTATTCTGTTCCTGTTTGTTCTATTCCTGTTTGTTCTGTTCCTGTTTGTTCTGTTTCTGTTTGTTCTGTTTCTGTTAGTGCTGTTTCTGTTAGTCCTGTTTCTGTTTGTCCTGTTTCTATATATTTTGTTTCTGGTTTTCTTTCTTGCTGTTCCTGTTCACACTGAAAAAAACCTATTGAGTTATTTACTCAATGTTCACATATAATATGATGTATATGTGTTTTCAGTTCGGCACATGAATTGTAACATTCTAATGCTTTTGTTGTGAATACCGGGCGGTATTCACTTGCAGTATGGCCGATGTTACGCCCCGTAACTGGAGGGTAGGCGGCTGTTTCATGTTAATCGCCGTAGCCGGAGGGTAGGCGGCTGATTCGGCTACTGGCACCAGTCTGCCGGCAACACCTACCGCGAGTCAGTCCGACAAGAGTGAGCGAAGGGGGCGGATGCGTTTTCGTGACAGTATTGTCGGTTTAATTGAGTGATTTCATAGCAATGATATTAAGTTTCATTGTCTGTGTGATCATCTGAATCCAAATTATGGATGCAAAATAGACTATGCTTTAACAATATATGTAAAAAGTCTAATAGAAACTATTCGGTTTGAAATATGTAGTAAGAGCTGATTTCGTTTAAAAATAAAAAACTTTCTACGTAAATTATGTCGCAAAATATAAAAGGAAACTCATAAAAAGTTCAAAGCTAATCAAGAGGTGAGTGTACAGTTTAGCAGATGTAAAAAATTCAAGTCGTTGTCGCGTTGCCGCGTCCTCGGGTAAGTTCACGCGATGACAGTTTCATGAGATACAGCGAGGGTCATTTGCAATGCAACCACGGTTCAGGCTTCTTTCGCATTCCCTACCTATTGCATTTTGCTGTCTCGTAACTAAGTTTTACTCGAGCGGTTAATAACATCTTCGCCTTACGTTTGCTCATGCTTTTGCAGAATATTAATGCTGTCCTTACCGACTTTTTGATAAAAAGTTGTGTATTCATTTACAGTAAAAAGTTTATTAACTAACTGAACTATGTTATTAATTTAATGAATAACTTTTATTAGCATGCTGTTTATGTTACCGGAAACCAGACTGAGCATTTTTCGACTTTATAAATTGTTATTGAAATCTTCGTTGAAGGCAACTAAAAATTACGGTGGTTTTTCTTTGTGTACTGTTCATTTTATAAGAAATATGACCACAAATCTGCACAAATATCGCAAGTTGCCAACCGTGGGCGGGTATTCGCAGTGCCACCCCGGCAAGACTAATGAATACCATGCAAATGCCCGTGTATAATGAAACCGCACTCCATTTTCAACTGGTTTTTAAACAAAAAAAAAGCCAATGTCATGAAGTTTTTCGTACAGTATTTCGCTCAGAACGCAAAACATTTTTAATTAAAATGTTGCTAGTTAACACATTTTTAAGAACACTGTGTTAAAACGGGTAATAAATAAATATTAATTTTACTTATGTTTGCTATGAATGTATCTTCTAATTAAAGATGGGTGGGTAGTATTTGCAAAATAACGTTTGGTTTTAAAATTGAATTATTTTATTAATTATACAATTTCACTTGCTTTTTTAAGTAAACAAAATACTGGTAAATAATTCCATTAAATATAATAGACACGTGAAAATTTTCTACATTGTACGATTTACGAAATTGTTTGAATATTTTGACCCATTTATTTTTTAATGGTTCGAGTATTTTTAACAAAATCAAACTTATAAGTTTTTGTATGTACAAAAAGATTACATAAAATGTAATTATTCAAATACATTCTCATTCGTTTTGAGTACGCGTAAAGCGTATAGATACATTGGCCTTTAGTAGCAAACCGTAAATGCATGACTAACGTCACATCTATAATCAAACAAGGAGGTGCTTAGTAAATATGACATAGAACAGAGAGTGGGTTTACATGTTATCGGTTTTCACCTGCATTTGCATACTAGCCACTACGGAGTAACATTAGTGCCTGCGTGGGTAAATAAATATACCACAAGATATCATGATAGAAATAGTTCAGTTTGAAATAATGTGAAAATGATAAATATTACTTTACCCAATAGTCAAATACAAGAGTTATTAAAGCTAAGCAGACTTTATCAAAAATGATTTTACTGGAAAATAGAGAATAAGCCTTAAACGTGCAGAGTAAGTGTAGGAATAGTTCATTTTGGCAACAAATGATTTACTATTATAAGTTTTTTAAATTTTAGTACTCTATTAATATCTTTGAACTTCATAAACATAGCAGAAAACCATAAGGAAGTAGGCAATTTCTTGTTAAAATAATAACTTGGTTTTATTCAGCCATTTATCTTGAACAAATTCACAATCAGATTGACGAAGCGTCGTATCCGTCTCGATTGTTGCCTCCAACTTTACAAAGCCATGGGAAATTGGCAATATGCTCTCTTATTCAACCTGTTGCGAAAATATTCTCTGCTTTCAATGTAACAATAGTAATTATTATTCATAAATATAATAATACAATTGTATGCATGTAGTACATTTATATTTATAAATTCTTCAGAAAAGTTAAAGATCTGAATTCGAGTTCAATAAGTAACATATTCCAATTCTTCCCCATCATGTTTTGGACATGAAATTATTGGCTTAATAAATATTTTAAATGTAGGATATAACGAAGAACAACGATATGTGT
>JAOSYY010000003.1:9157757-9175101 GCA_025727935.1 Hebomoia glaucippe
ATCATGTTTTGGACATGAAATTATTGGCTTAATAAATATTTTAAATGTAGGATATAACGAAGAACAACGATATGTGTGATTAAAAGGCAACACAAGTAATAAACGTAGGCATATAAGTAGGTACATAAAAACCTGTACATGTTTTAAAATCTTTGCGAAGTTACTGATAAGTCAGTATCGCGTCGCTGTGTATAAGAACATCTATGACTAAAAGAATCATAGTATTATTACAAAGGAGCTCGGTCCGTTTATCATTTACTAGGGTACTTGAAAAAAGTAAAAACGACTCTAAAAAAAGTAACATAAGGTTGATTTTAACACTTATTCAGCACTAGTGTCACGTATATGGAAATATAAGCTTGTGTGATTTGTGCTCATGAGATTCAATTTCACGCACGTGTATGATTGACGGAAACATTATGCAGGTGTCGGAGCTTCCACGTAATTTACTATTTTATCTTTCTGCGAAAAGTCTGTGAGAAAAATGCCATTGCTCGCTTAAAGCTGTAATAAGTTATTTGTGTTTATGTTTGTGGTAACTGTTGCCTTCACCGATATGTCGCATTTGTTTTTTCGTCAGAGAAGCATCATAAGATGATTTTTATACATTTATTTTATATTATTAGTTATGTAAGTAAGAAATTTCATAGCATGAAATTTTGTTGATATATATATGCTTTGGGTGGTAATGTTAGAATTTGGCAGCTGATTGGGTATTTTCGCTAAGAGCTAAAGCATAACATTCGATTAAATAGAAAATACGATACAAGATTACAAAAGCTAGACATATTCTTTGGCAAAAGTTTCCTGTATGCATAGTTCACGTAATACTTTTTATAAATTAAGTAGGTAATATTAGCCTAGTTATAAGGGTAGATCTATCAGTAACAATAGGCCTCGGCATCTGCGCGGTAATATTCTATGACAACAATTATTAAAATGACCTTTTGTTTGGCATCAAAGAAACGTCAAACAATAATAAAACTTCTTAAAGAAATAGTCGAGGAAATAAAGTAAATAAGAAATAATAAAATAAAAACTAAAACGCATTGAATAAAGGACAATAAGGATGAGTATAATTAGTAAAGGAAACGAGAAGTCTAATATTTTCTCATATAATTAAAATTGTAGTGACAGTCTGCAATATTAAAGTAATGACAAATGCAAAATGCATCAAGTATTTTTTTATTAAAATTTAAAAAACAAGTACTTTTTCTATTATTTAATAGTAGATTGCGATGCTAAGGTGAGTTTGTTATTTTCGCTTTCAATCTCAATCGCTGAATCAATTTTGATGACTTTTAAACAGGAATTGATGGGGCAGTTAAAACTGCAACAGCTACTTTGTTTTTATTTATGAGATTGAAACTGTGGGGCATCGCGAGTCAATTTATTCAACTTAATCTTATTTGTGTCGTTCTTTTGTAAGTAACATCTCAATTACAGATAATCAAAGAAGTTCTTTAAACATTTATAAAGACATCAAACAATATTATTGTGGATAATTTAATTAAAATCGAAAGCTTTAAACAAATATCAAGCGCCTATTTTATACAGTGAATTCGCCAAATGTGGTTACACAATGAAATACAATTTCAACATGAACCAGGTACCCAATTTTCAACCCAAAAGGATTTGTTATTTTGTACAACATTGTTGTTTTATCGGGGGTTAAATTAAAAATAATAATACAAGAATACATAAATGGAACAGCGTACGAAAATGTGGATCGACATTGTAATTAACTTTTCAATAAGTTTATTAAAAAAACGCTTGTAACTGATGTAGCATTTACACTTCTGTACATTTAAAAAAATTCAGTGCCTGTTTATAATTAAAATCTTTCACATATACAATTTTGTATAAGTGAGTTTATATAAATATAAAATTTTCTCCTGTCGGTTTGTAAGGTGAAATCTCCGAAACGATTTTCATAGAATTTTTCTTGGTAGATAGCTAACTTAAGATTTTCTATTTTATCATGAAGTGATCATCGATATCATCATGTATGAAGAATATAAATGAGGGTGTAGGGCCATGGGGCACTGACAGTCATGCAGTACAATTTTAGGCAGTAATGTTAAATTTATATCATGATCATAGTATCTGATATACCGTGGTCTCTTCTTGATTCTACAGGTAATAGGTGTGATTTATGTATTAAGGAGTGTGTCTGAACAATAGTTTTGGCCATGTGTTACTTTAACACTGTATTTTTCTCCAGCTAGGTATAAACTTCTTACTTCAGAAGTTTGGTATAATTCTAGAATTGTTTAAGCGTATACTTTAGTTAATTTTTATTAATGCGCGAGGTAAGTAATCTTACTTAAACTAAACAGGTATTTCGTATAAATAATGTTTGTAACAACTAGGGGATATAATAACAACTTTTAAGACCTTGTAACGCTATCTATGTATCTTCAATATTTTAATAAAATTATATTTCTATGCCCAGTTTTACTCGCGAAAATGTTATATGATGATGAATTAGGAGTAATTCTAAAACTCTGCCTGTGAATGTCATGTCAGTATCAGTCAAGCTGTTTAAAATAATTAGGTGGAACCAATACACATCTATGTAAAATAGGTTTGTTTCTTATAAAATTATCACATTTTCTTATATATGCATCTAGAAGTGTGTTAACATTACAAAGAAACACTTCAATTTTATTTATTTGTATAAGTTACCAAAGGTTTTCCTCAGGATATAGTATATCTTAAGCCGCTCAGTCGGATTTTTGATGTTACTACGCTTTGGAAAATGTTACAGTGGATTTAAGTCACAAAGTAAAAGAAGGTTATAAAAAATAAATAACAAGCAATATATACACCCGTTTCATTTCATCAAGTAGAATATTGTTTGATCATGTTTACTTATTCTGATGAAGAGATACCCATTGTTCATTCCTGCACCACATCTTAGAGATTCAACATCGAGGAATATTCGTTACTCAATAAATTTCTGAACACTCAAAATTTAAAATCTAAATAAATAAACCTACAGCTCATAGCTAAATTGTTAACGATGTCCTATGACTGCGGTTATCTCCTGCAAGTTCTGGACTACATTTATATGAAAAACGCGATTAATTTTATTAGGTAGAATTAATTTTAGGTATGGTAGCTTAATAATATATTTGCATGGTGTGTGTATGTCCAAAGAAGGTGTTTCTAAATGCAGATAGCTTTTAACATCCAAGACAACACCGATCATACGTGAAGATATTAAAAGGCATAACTGAACTGATATTAAAAACTAAAATTGTTTCAAATACGATTGGAATGGATTGGCGTCGATGAAATTCTCTGAGTTCAATACATTCGAATCCTTTTGAGATTGAAGCGATACAAAGCGTATTGTAACACAGGAGAGGCTTCTATTTCGTACCGTTTTGTCACGGAAACTTCCATAGATATTGTCTTCGTCTGCAATCACTCAATACCAGAGAAGCTTCGGAACCCATTCACCTCGAGTATTCCGTAATTACTTGGAAATATATTATTATACATAGACAGTTTAATGAATTGTAGTGACAAAATAAATAAGGACTTTAATGTCTAGCGGTTTATATGTTTTTAATTACGTACTAAAAGTATTAATATAAATTCTTATCATACTATACCAAATACCGTAGACGTATACGAGTATTTGTTAGGTGATAGAATTATTAAGGAATCTATTTTATTAACTTGTGTAATTTTTTAAATTAAATAAAATCGCGCTGAGTGGACATTATATTATATATAACTATAATCGTGAGGGATTATAAATTGTATAAAAATACATTGTTCCTGTCACCCGAAGAAAATTGTTTAATGGCTCACTTGCGACTGCCGTAAAACTAAATTTTTGTGGGGAGGGTGAGACAGAGGCCGTCGTTAAAACTCCGACCATCCACTAAATCTTGTGGGTTTACGATTCTACAAAAATTGGGGCAAGCCACGTCCCCGTGAAGAAGCTGTGAGAACAAGTTATCAGCCTGAAAACAGAAATTTAAAATCAAATGCACATGAAAGTAAGCACTTCCGAGTTATACAGAATAACTAGCTATTTCAAATATAGCGATATTTTTATCCTTAAAGGTATATCTGAAACATTATACATACTTTCCATATCCTAATATTATTTTTAAAACGCATGTAAAGAAGAGTGTAGTTCATCAACTAGCTATTATCATTTTAATTAATGTACTTTATATTAATTATTACATAGTAGTTACCTTTGTAGCACTGCATTAAACTTTTAAGGGAATCAAGACAGACGATAATCAACTGATAAATCTTAATTTGAAAGCGCATATTTCCATGGTTGTGCCTAATGAGGTATTGTAGACTCGGAGACAAAGGAGTAATTTCTTATTATTATTCCTCGTACGCACTATTTCGGGACAATGTAAAATATACGGTACGTGAATTAATTAATAGTGGTTCAATTATTAGAATTTGTAATCATGGTTAACGAGGAAGGTTTTACTATGTAGAAGATTAATTTCTGGTCAAAATTTCCAACTTAGTATGAAAAAAAAATTATACGATAGAGGGAGTACGAGTTGTTGAAAACTTAAGGCTTTTAGTAAATAATTATGTAACGCATAGGTCGGTTCCCGGTATGCACGCTACGTCCGGATGTTGCAAGAAGAAATCTGTCTATCTAACTAACAGTAATACATTTTTTTAAATATTTGCACCGTGTAAAATACAGATACTTGACAGATGACAGAACGACTATAATATTATATCTATTAGCAAAAAAAAAATAAAATTATTAGTCTTAAGGTTTATTGATACAATGTAAATGTTATTTATTACTTTATTAACGGTTATGTTATCTATAGATACCATAAATCAAGAGAACCTGCAGGCAGAAGGTAGTAAGTAATAAGCTTTATTAAAGCGTTTCTGTGTTTGTTCAAAAGCGTTTTATAATATGGTAGCTCTTAAGGTACAATTTAACATTCAACAGACGTGTACTGCACCTGTCGCTGACGGCAATTAGCCGCTGCTGACATTATTTCGACATTACTTTAGACAATATCGCCTGATTTAACGCTTTATGCTTCGCTTCCAATGATGATGATATAAGCTTCTGAATAAAGTTTCGCAGCCGCATTGTGCGTGTAACTTTAATGATATGACACTTTATTAACATGAGTTTGTAAGGATTTATAGCTCAATTTTCGACAGCGTTATGTATCTTTCACAGTAGATGCCGCAAATAACGGAAGGTTTATTATTCAATACTATAGAGTTACGAACAGTTTAATAGTGACATAAGGAGAAACTTAATTTCTTCTCTAATACTAAATATTCTTCATAAAAATTATAAGTCTGTATATAAATTATATATGTCCTATTTAAAGAAGCTAAAGCATTTTATATTTCATTTTCAAATACTTAAAACTGTTATTAAATTGTGAACCATTTAATATGGCAGTGGGAAATGGTTCAACATTAACTTAATAAACTTCATTCGTAAAACTTCTATTATGTGCCATGACTCGTTTTCGTTTCGGATCTATATTAAATGAAGGTTTAGTAAATGTCAGTCAGTCATTATTTAATAAAAATAGCTACAAACTAAGTGTATAACGTAATTTTGAAAATGTATTTTTGTAATTGAAAGTAAAACAAAAATTACAGTTGGCGAATATACAAAATGTTAATGATTATTGTATGTATACGAGTATATCGCTGGGTAACAATTTCATTACTTGTAGGGGAGAAGTTAGTTTTTAGATAGAAGTACTCCGTTACATTGGGAAACTGTTGTAATAGATATTTTTTTCATGAATAAATAAAAATCTAAAAAGATAAACAAACATTAGCGAGAACATAATGCAAAGCTTTTACGGTAAGTAAAAGTTATCGTCTCTGTCAATGTATGTAGGTAGTCTAGCAATGAATCAGCATGAATGTTAATGCATTTCTCTGTATCAGGTTTCGTCAGATGTAACCGAGGCAGCCTGACGCCGCAATCCATCATGCAGATATTTTCCTGTCGCCCCTTTCAAATCTATCGGGAAATACAAATGGTATTTGCCTATATTTCCATTTCTAGCGTTTTTGCGATTATATTTCTGTATGAAAAGCAATTAATTTTGGTGGATTTTGTCTACATCTCGTTGACAATATAAATTTCGGCAAATAATATAGTAATAGGAGAGTACATATTGAATCGAGTAAAATACGTGTTAAGGTGAACAAGTTTAAAGGTATGTCTTACACTAAACCGATATGCGATGGTTTCAGTTATCTTAAAATATTTATAATATATTCTTTAATTTTATAAACATATATGTTATAAAAATATAAATCCCGTCACGGTCATGAATCATTAATAAATATTAAGATCAAGAATTACTAGTTTCGACTTCAGTGTATCAAATCTCTAATACTCGAAATAAAATATATAAGTTCACTGTACAAAAAGCAAGAAATTATTCCCAAAATTGTTCTAACTTTATATGAATAATACAGCACTCTATATTGTTTTCCGAAAACTCGAAATAAAAATAATTAAGACTGGTAGTAGAATGTCATTATAAAAAACAACTGATGTAATATGGCTAAGGTCTTAAGATTGGCAACGCGTGTCTTAGATGCCCCGGCCGTGGAGGTGTCTATTGACGAATGGAATCGCTTACCATTAGGTGAAGTGTATGCTCGTTTGCCTTCTTATGGAAATGAAAACAATCCTAATAATTAGATTTTTAAAATTATTTTAATACTAGTAAGTTATATATTACATAAGGCTTGTTAAAAAATAGGTTCTCAAGAAGTTTTTCAAGGTATTCAAGTAGTGAAGTGCTGGGCGCGTTTCGATTTCAGTCTATGAATTTCGGAAATTAAATAAAAAATAAGGCCGGCAGTAGAACGTCTCTATACGAGTATATAACAAATTATACAATATCTCTAATCGCTTATGGTGGGAAACGTGTCTAGTAGATCTACTGATCTTGGAAGTGTCCATGGGCGACAGGAATACAGGCTAACTGTACGCTCGTTTGCCTTCCAAACCAGGGTGCGCTATTCAACGTCGTTTAATTCTGTCGCTATAAAGAAAGTTCGTTTTATAACGGCGCATGTTGCCAATAATCCTACCAGTTTGATGAGTACTGTTTACGATCTACGGGAGTAACGCTAAAGCGTGAAATAAATCGCCAGCGATGCCAAATTTATACGAGTTAGTATATCTTTATTGGTACGAAAATGAAGTAGGTACTTACTTGTGTTATAATGGTTTATTTAGGTAGCATTTTTATATCTGTTTTATTTCGGTATGGCAAATTTATTTCGAAGGTAATAAGATTTTTATTATAGTTTCGTCTATGATACACAATGGTACACATATTGGTTAGATTATCATACATCATATTGATAGTTATCTTGACAAGTGAAACGCATAGTGGAAGACAAATTTATAAAATCAATATACAATACTATTTTGCGGTAGCCACATATGATCATGATATAAATTTATTTTTCTTACAAAAAACATTAAATTCATAACATAATTTGATTAAATATCTTCATTACATTGAATATAGGGATAGTCATAATATAACACGAATGTTAATAGCAAAGGTTTAGGTGACGGAATATAGTGAAAGGGACATTGTCTTGGGATCTCATTAGAAAACGGTAGACCCGGATCTTGGCCGCCGCATAGAATAAATGAGTTGTATAATAATCTCGTATAAGCTTCCAGGGGTTGATTATTGATTAAGAGGTTTTGACTTTCGATAACTTTGATCATGGCTAAATCACATTCTAGTTTCCTGTAGGTGAATTTCTATAAATATTTTTACTTTTTATAAAAAGAATTGGTAAGTGAATATAAATTGTGAATTGTCACATGTATAAGATATAAAATTTACAAAATTCTTTTGACGTTATAAATATTACTTAGGCAACCTTGAATTGCTAATATGTACTTTGCAAGATCTGAAAACATTAGATTAACATGGCTTTTATAGATCGACGTGTTACAAATTAGGTATATTAAAAAAAAATTTTTTTCATAGCTTTACTAGTTTGATTGTCTGATCAAGGCATATTAGCTTTGTTAAACCAGTAAATAATACCAGTACAAGACGTCCATGGCGATACACAAACCGAGAAGCTGGCAACACAAGCCGGTACACGAGTCGTTGACAAAACGCGTGTGACGTGTTGACACATGCAAAATTACATTATTCCCCGTTGCAAGCTGCCACAGCTAAGTTGAAATTATTTCACCGCTACATCGTTTCAATATTATTTACATTTTGTGTTCGAGACCAGTTTATGTAATGAAAGTGTATTATACCATAAATAAATAATTATCTGATAGAGTATGGTATAACATAAAAAAGCTACAAATATCACAAGGGCGCAGTTATAGTGAGTGAGTAGGATTGAATGTTAAAGGTTTCATATTGATGAATTTGAAAAATTGTAGGCAAAATATGATCTACAACCATACAGGACTTTTTAGTCCATGTAGTGGCCGCGTACAATTAAAACCTTTGTATCCCGTGTAGGCGCGAGGTAAAATATATTTCGAGAATTTCGGAGATGCATCTATTTGAAAGTTGCGAGTTGTCCTCATCGGCCCCTACCTCCTGGCGCTGGTGTGCACTGCAAACTGTACAAGGTTAATATGGTAAAAAGAATGGAGGGAGGTCACAATATGGCACTCAAGACATTATTGTAGTAGAAATAATAACAAACATGTAAATATTGAAATACATTCGCTTAAGTCATTTAATACTTATGTGAATTCTACCTATATTTTGCGAAATACTTAAAATATAAAGCAATATAGAAATTTTTCTTATAAAAACGTGAAAGGCACTCTGAATTGAATTATGGAGAACACATTACGTCCGTAATTTAGGCTTTAATTTATTCTTTAGAAAGTTTTTACAGGATATAGCGAGTGAAAAGTTTTCATTCAATAAGATCTTCTAAGTGGCGCGGAAACATCTGGCCGGTCACGGTGAATCTCATAAGACGAGAGTTCATAAATTTGAAAATTTACATTATGAGAACCAGTCATAGAAATGGTAATTGATGTTGTAACACCGTTCGTCATCTTGCTAATGCAAGAATAATATTCGTGCATGCATTGTCTCTATTATCTTCCATCCGCTGCAGAGACTATGTTCTGACCTGAAACTTTAATGTTATTTGTTAAAGATGCTTGTTTAGCGTTATTTATATTTTTGTTTTTTTTTTATATTTCGCTTATAGTTTGGTTGAACAACAAGTTGCAAATCTTTCAAAGTGCTAATACTACAATTACTCGAATGGATGTTGTTAATCATAACTATTTCGGATATATGTCAAGATTAGTTTGCCTGTGTTAATTAAACAAGTTTAAATGATTAATAATCGATACCGAACATGCTTGACGTTGAGTATCGTTTATTAATTTATTATGTTTGAAAAATATCCGTTAAGTTTTTGGCATAACTGTGGTACCGGTTTTTATTAACTTTTTTTATATTATAGAGGGGAAAACGAGCATACAAGTGATTACCGTGGTCCATAGAAATCAGAAAGATTAGGGGGCTTGGAGACGCATTGCCAACATTTTGGGATATAAATTAATAAATAAAATAAAATAATGTGTAGTAACTTAAAAATTACTTTGTAAAAATGTGAAACTTATATAGAATGTACGTGTAGTATCAGCCGCTGGCAAATTATCGCTTCATCGACAGTTAATAGGTTGCTACGATATGTAACTGACAAATAATAGGATTGATTACGCGGTATTTGCACGTTTATAACATCCGCATCGTACGTGATGATGATATTTTCAATCATCGATTTCATATGCCATTTACCAAATTTCATTTATCCTATATTATTTAAATGTAATCCTGTCCTACGGCAAACCACATTGAATCTGGCTATACTAACCACTAATATGGGAATTTATTATGAATTCTATATGCATCGTTAAAGGATTGAAATTTGATACAAAATATGAAGTTACTGTATGACACTAGAAGGTGTATCATAATCTTTCAGAAACATTATACATTGTACAAAAGCATATGAGATGTATCTTATTAAAAAGTCAAAGTTTTAAGTTGTACAAATTAAATCATTTCTTCATATAAAAATAACTAATAGCAGTTCCCTATTTAGTATATATATATTTATGTACTAAATAGGGATTTATTTTTTAATAAAAAAAAGCTTTCCATATTGTCAATAGACTGCTTAATTTTTCACTGCTATACCGTATCAAGCGCTACAGTTTGCATCAGGTGGGATCATGGCCAAAGAAATAGTCTCCTATTACTTGGAATAAAAAATATTGTTAATTTTTAAATTATCTACATGTATTTTATTAACTAAAATAAAAGAGTAAATTAAGCAATCTATTATATTAAAGTTTCATGTAATTTGGGTTACAATAGACTAGAAAAGTATAGGGAATACACATACACTATTACACTATGTAGAAGATTTAAGATTATATATGGTAAAGCTAGATATTTAGTTATACAATAGACGTCTGCCTCTTCCCCCATGAGAACAATCCGGATATACAAACATGGTCTTATTAAGTAAAGTTCGTTGGTCATATTGGTTTTGGCTAGTTAGGGCTTGTTCTATATACGATATCTATTACATTTGGATAAGGACTAATTAATCGAAGTTGTGCTTTGTGTGTACTGTTCAGCTATTATAACATGTATGACTGTGTACAGAACATACACGATTCACTATCTTGATTTATCACTACAACGCTACGGACAAGACGTTAGCCATATAATAGCTTTACAATTAATCAGATCTTGTTTTACCAACGTTAATTGAAGCGGCAAAGATCAGATAAGAATCAATATGAGCCCACGGGAGTGTGCTTTTTCTGTATGTTGGTTGAAAAATTGGACGTTCTAAGCTTTATAGGTCTTACCAGATTTGTTATTTATAAGAAAGTAAGGATCAGTTTACCAACTTATTTTTTTAATAGTCTTCTAAAATTTAGAATAAAGATATAAAAAGGTTTTGTATGTCTTTTTATTGATGTAACAAAACGAGATCATAGTACAATAATAGAAATAATCGTAAAGTATACTTTAAAATTTGCAAAGGTCTAATTATAAAATTTGAAAAAGTTTAACAAACACTCCTTAAATCTCTTCTTCGTCTAAACTTGGTTTTGAAGTCTGAGCCGTCAATATTATGTCAAGAGGAGTGAATTAACCCGGAAAGATCAATACTTGTAAAAATTAAATAAACAGTGTTGACTTAGGATTTTATGATTGTTTAGGATCTGTGTGTCTCGGACTTGTTTTCCTTTCCATTTAAAAGCTTTCTGGTAAGGCCATCGAGTAAATCAGATTTTCGAGCTATAACTTCCGTATTTTCAATAAAGTATTTAGTATAGTAAAATTAATTAAATATTGTCATCTAAAATATAAATTAACGCAAGTTTATATACAATCCAAAATTAAAAACATCCACTAAGTGAATCGTCGTTTATTAATCGTATAAGATTTTAAATCAATTTAACACGGACACTTCATTTCGTTTCTTAGGTTTGATTTGAAGTATGTTCTCATATATTTTATTATTAACCATTGAAATTCAACCCTATCGTGTACTTTGTCAATTCTTTATTAACGCGATAACAATACAAAAGTGCAAGTCGGGAGCGTGGCGAAATGTAAATTCGACAAAATAAATCGACGACAGCGATACCTATCACCAAACTCGCACAAGAATTGAGGAAAAAGATCCATTTAAATGCAGATTGTCTTCAGTAATACTTCCATTTGTTTTTGTCTCCAAAAGAAACCTCTGTGATACGATTTCAAACCGTGAAAGGCTTTGGCGGTCTACTACAAGTTACAAGCTTTGAGATTACATTAAATGTTTATAATATATTAAATTAACTTTGCCAAAAAGACAAAAGACTATTTCGCACTTATTGAGTTGTCAAAGCATATTTTTAATCGAAATGTTCGCATACATACTTGTAATTATATAAAATGCAGTGAAAGCAATATCATATAATGTGTGTTATGCTTCTTATTCTAGCGATTAGTACTTAATCTGTTTATATAATAAGTCGGTCAAAATTATTGTGGGCTATTACAAAAGTATAATGGAACAGAAAAAAGTATTTTTTACCATTCTTGTCTATATGTCTGTCTGTATGGACAAGATAATTTCCGTAAGTACTGAAAAGATTTTGTCGCGATATTCACTAGTGGATTGAGCATATTTCAATACATTTAAATACGGTGTCAGGTGCAAACATTATTAGCATTGCAATATATTGTCTCTTAGTCTACTATACACATAATAAATCAGTAGAAACCGCGTGTTTATCCATTCAATGAATTTACTTAAAAATAATGTGATAGATAAAAGTGTTTGACAAAATCAACTTTAACGTCAGCGATGCTGGAGGTAAAATCGAGTATATACTTACATTAAAATTGTCATAATAACTGTCTATCTGCATTAGCCACATTTCTTAATTCATTTTAGTTTCTAATGACAAAAGTTGAATAAAGCAAAGCCCAAAGTTTCAAGTAAAGTTCTATTGCGATGCTGATATTGTTTGGCTATAAGTCTACTTAACATAACGCTAACTAGATAGGGATTAATTTGGGAAATTTCGTTGTTTCTAGGAAGGAACGAATTTAAAATCTCTGATATTGTTTTCACACTGTGTTCATGGGAAGTTTATAGAGCCAATACAAGCCGAAATTATGGTATGCTAGTAGTGTCCGGCCCGTCTACCCGTCTTTATTTTGGTATATATGGATTTTTACTTATTTATTCGGATATCTATTTCTTTATTACTAACGTAGCTAATCTCTTGCTACTTACCAGTGGCACCCTCATTTAAATCGCTCCAGAATTACAATGATTCACTGGGACAAATAGCCAAATTTTTATACATGTTGTTTTTGTTATAGGTCCGTTTCATGTGAATTTCGACAAATCTATTAGTATGATTAAAAACAAACACTTTAATTTTATTAATGTGATGAATAGCATTTAAAAAATAAAATTAATCAATTAGAATTGATCGGTTGGTTGGACCAATAATTATTAATAATGGTATACACGTAATAAAATGAGCCTTTCATATTTCAATATTATTTTAAACAATCAATATTACGAAGATTTAAAATAAATTTTAAATGAAGCGACGTCTTTTTGTTGCGTCACAGCTTAGCACCACAAGCTTTAACTCCTAAAAGCTCTTTAGCAGTTAGGGTTGTCTAATATAAATGAAGTAACCGTTTATATTTGTAATTCTTTATTAGCTCTTTATAAATATAAATTCTATAATATTTTGTGAGTGTTTCAAAATATGCTTTCATTCCTCACTTGCACCTTAGATGCTCTTTCACATAATAATAGGTGGCCATATTAATTTATTTTTTGTAGCAGTACTTACTAGTGAAAAATTATATAAATAGTCAAAGATTTTAGACTACCGACCGAAGATGTGTAAAAGAAAATTTTGTGAGTTGCAGTTAAAACACAACCCTAAACTTAACCCCTTACTATTTCCCGAAAGTGTTCTGCATTCTAACGCTAACATAATATATTATCGAATACAACTGACAGTTGATAGGAAAAGAAGGCTAAATAATTTATTATAATTATGAACAGTTTTATACAAAAATTAAATAAAAAAGTATAAAGGTTTTATGTTTGGTGTTTTAATGTCAAGAACCTAGATTACTATAAGGATATAAGGTAGAAATTTGTATTTGAATAACTAGGTTATTCTATTATATTTTTATCATTCTTTTGAACGCTATTTACGAAAATACTGAATAGAGATCTCTAAACTAAACTCATTTCAAGAAAAAATATTTGTATCAACAAAAGTTGAAAACCCTACGATCGGCGAGGGAAACATAAAGCAAGCACACGGGCGCATTTTATAAAGTTAAGGATAACACGATTAAGGAAGCAGTCTAAGAAACTTCCAGAACTTTCGGAGAACGGGCAGCGCTTGATTGAATAGTATACTTAAACATACTTCAGGTTATTATGGGGGTGAATTATTATGGGAAATTTTTTATATGAGTCATTGACAGAAGACTCGAGTTTAATTCGATGGAAGGTGAGTCTAAGCCACTCGACATTGTTAATTATTCATTCATGCCTACTGGCTTATTTATCTATGTACTGAAATTAAAAGTTATTTCAGTTAATAAATGATGAATGAATTAACTGCAAGTTTTATCTATGAATTTATTATATTACCCATTCGACCATACTTCTAAAAAAATGGCCGTTATATATTGTTCCTCTTTGCATTTTTAGACGATTCTATCAAAAAATTGGATTATTTTGGTGTTAAGCATAACTACATAATTATAATATATATTGTTTAATATACTTACAAGTAGACGAGCGCTATGTTCAATAATTAATTGATCGTGTCTTAACACAAAAATAATGCCTACCGAAACTGTTTTGGGAAATCTATTAACAATTATAGTCTCATTGAAGGTAACATAAGTTATTAAGTGGAAGTAATAGGATGTCCTGCGAGACAAACCTCCATTTCCTTTCATCAAGACTATCGCTCATTCCTAAAGCCCAAATTGGGTTTTAAGCTCTATCATTTAGTTATTTTCATGGGCTCTCTATGGAATATATAACATTTAATTATAAATAGTAGTGTTAAGATAAAAAAATTGCAAGTATTTATGAAATTTATATCATATCAGTTAGTCTGAATAATTTAGAGATAATAATATATAAATTTGCTTGTTTTTATATTACTATAAGAATTTGGTTTTGTTTATTTTTAAGTCAGACTGGTCAAATACACACAATTCTTAATTATCGTCTAAAAGATGAGATAAAATTAATTTGTTAATTATACTGTAAAATTTATTTTATAAAATGAAATATTGCCTTAAAATTACATGAAACAATAGGCAATTTGTCAGGTTTAAGAAAATTACTCGGCTTAAGTAACTTGCTGTCATGATTTTGCAGCTTGCATTGTATTATTTAAAATTAATTAAAATACTTTATTAAGATAGTCTTTTACGGTTAAAACAATGAACTTTTTGATCGATTCATCAGAAAGAGTATGTATAAACCTATATGTTGAGAATTACACGGAATTACCATGTATATTTTAAGAAGTTAATAAAATTCTATTTATGAAATAAAAAAATTATGAGAGCATGTTTGCATTTCGCTGTTTAAATTTCAGGAAAAATAGGAGTATTTTAATAACCTTCGTTGAATGATGTCTAATAGCTGAGGTGTTATCTATAAATGTTTACGACGCGATAGAAAAATCATTCCCAGAGGATGCTGAGGGAAGAATTTAACTCCCGTGTAATATAATTTAGATAAAGAGCACTAAGTAAGCCAATCAGTGTTGATTAAACTTGTACATCGAGGTGACGAATCGTTGCAAATTTCCGTTTATTTTGTCGACATATTACCCTCTTAGTTAACTAGCTGGGGACGTTAATCCGCCTCGCCGAGAGAAGTAATTACAGTTACACTATGCTGGATAATCTTTGCCTACATTTGATAGCTTACACACGACATTCTGCTTTTATGTTGGTAGATTTACTCGTCAGGGCGATTAAAGCTTCTGTCTGACTGACAGCTAGAAATTTGTTAGCCTATATTAAAGTTGAACCCCGTAACCACTTCGAATGTAATGAAATACTCGTATATACGTTACGTTTTCCCCTTTCTAGATAGAATGTATTTGGTGGTTCATCACTTTTAATATAATTACTTGATTTTATGTTTAAAATTAAATGGTAACCACATTATGTCATTATTATAAAATTAGTTTAATTGTACAATTGTGTATTCTTCAAAAAGAAAGTGGATTTATATAATTATTAATTCTTACATGGAATTTCTACTACTAATAAGGCATTCACGTTTAAATTGGATTACGTATAAATATCGAAAACCAAATACTTCTTATTAAATCAATGTAACCAAAACAGCTTTATAAAATCCATATTTAGAGGTAAATAACAAAATAGCTATATAGTTCTGTATTACTGATTTTTAATGTACCTAATATGAACATTAGGTGAATCGGCAGGATTCAATAAACGTGTCCAGCAACGTCAGGCGTTACAATTCACACTTTGAATACAATTTCTGTGTATACAAGTTCCAAAGACGACACCTAGTAAATGAAATATTCGAGCTTATTTATTAAAGATGAACTGACAGCATAAAATATTCCAATGAAAGAAAATTAGATAACTCTAAGTTAATTCGCGTAACGTTCAAATGAAATTACAACGAATACGAAATAAAGTCAATTTAACGAATCTTTCGTTGAAATATAAAAATTGAGTTACAAAATTGTGTGTCGCCGGCATGTTTTCGCAACGCCACGGTAAATACTGTCCCCCATAATCATTATTTGAATGTACAATTAACATTCGAACCTTGTTGGACCGAAGTGGTAATTTGATTTGCAGGCGACAGGCGCAAACATGGAGCTTACACGCGACATAGAAGCTTAAAATTAGGGCAAATTAAAACGTGCTTTTATCAATGAATAGATCAATCCTGCACATATATCAAACTCATCGTTGATATCTTTATATAAAAAGTAATGTTCAGTAAAGTTTCACCGCTTATTTCTTTCAAATGCAACGCAATGGAGTCTGTTATGATTGTTGTTTTTATTTCTTTTTCGCAAGGTTTGTTTATACTACATGAACTCATTAAAACTTTATATTCACATGTAATATTAAGCAGATTTCTGCTTACAAACATCCGTGCTAAGTTGAAGCTAAATTATGTTCGAGTCGTTTATAAATTAATTTATTAGAAATCGAAAGATTTTAAATGATTACTTTTTCATAATTAAGTGTCAGTAACAACTAATTGTCAAACGGTAATCATGAATGAAAACATTGTATCCTTTCGACAAACTATATGACTTCTGATTTTGCAACAACTTGAGAGACAAATAAAAGTAGAAACTGTATTTTAAACAAGACGCAGCATTTTCATTGTTACAGATGTTTCGACCGGTCTGCGCAAACTGCATGTTGACAACAGTTACACATTGCATTCGAAGTTTCTTCATGTATACAAAGAAAATGGTTACGCAATCAAAGCGCTGACTTAAACTCCGACAGTTCATTAGCAGTTCCTTCTTACTGTCTTTCTTTGGAAGGATCTACGGCCTTTGTTTCTTACCTTTATTCATTCAACATTCGATTAATGACTTTTTAACTGCGAATTAATGATTAGAGATTCATAAGTTGGAATGGGGATGATAATTTGTCCATGCTGGTCGTAAGCTTGCTTTTGGAATATCTACGAAGATGTTCATTACCTAAGTGTGAAC